>SKCR01027603.1:0-193851 GCA_019454045.1 Zanthoxylum bungeanum
GTGGCTCGGGTCGTGAAATGAAGCGAGGAATCGAAATCGACTAACCCATTATCGCGCCCTCCTTCTCGTCATTTATCCGGATTCCGGCATCCCTTGGCTGGCCAGCGACAGCTGGAGGATGGGGGAGCTCCGACGTATGTTTCCGGGGTGGTGCGTCGGCCGGTGGTGGCCGGAGTGTGGCCGGTATAAGTAAAAACCGGTGGAAAGAAAGTTTTGTGGGGTGAGGGTGTGATTTGGAGAGAGTTACAAGATTTACCATTTTTATGATTTCAAAAAACCTTGGGGTATATATAGAAAACGTCCTGAAAATTACAATCTGACCCCCGAAAATTTATTTTAGGTCTCTATCATGGAACTTTCTAGAATATCACATATTTGAAGCCCTTCTGATATAAATTTCAAAACGTGCTCAACGCGAAAGTTGTTCATTTTGGAAAAACGAGTCTAAAGGTTCAAGAATCAACCCAATCAGAGTTCATTTGGAAGTTTTATAGTCGAAATAAGAAACTTTTACGCATATAATTGATACAATTAGAAATCGCGTAATCGGTTCTTTAAACCACATGTTTTCCAACGCGACGAATCTTCATTTTAAAATATTCCAATCTATTTCCCAACACATAAACCCTGAATTTTGATTACCATCTCGTTCCAAATCCTTAACTTTAATCTGGAAACCTTCTGGCATTGTTCCGAAAAACTCGGGATATTACATCCTCCCCTCCTTATAAAAATTTCATCCTCAAAATTTCTCTCTGTCCTTATTTTTGATCATTCGGAACCGATCTTATATACATTACGATCTTATCCGTATTCGAAAGTCACTTCACTTTGCATCTTTTCAAAAGCCTCGTAATTCATACATCATTGCAACTCATATCATTTCACACTCATCATCAACAGAAAAAGAAATTCGAACACGAATTCTATACAGCCAATCAAATACATCACCTAAAACGAGGAATATAGCATATGTTCTTTACATGCAATCAAATACAATCCAAAACGGAAACTTAACACAAATTTCATATTATCTATATCGTCCATAATCAAAATGTGAGTCATTTATTTCACACCATGTCATTCTATACCATATATGTAAATGCCATCGAAATTAAAGTTTACATACGTACAACTTTGTGTGGCTGACCACATAGCACACATAACCATCACTGTACACATAATATCCATTTCTAACCATAAACATACATAAGTATTCTTATGACGAACATAATCTCTTATATCAACAAATAAATCCATTGTCAATGCCAGAAGTGACAAATAATCCTACATGCTCTTATGATGTTGATAGTCTGAAATCTGTCAACTTCTGTCATTATTCGAAATAAAAAACGTAAAACGATCTCTTTCAAAAATAATTCCAAAAATATATTTGAAAAACTTTTTTACTGTAAAAAAAAATCAGTTTTAAAATCCATCATCGTAAATCCATATCGAGCATCCATCATAACTCACTGAACGAAACATAAATGAGCGCCCAATGCCCGAATCAAGTGCACAGATCGAATAATGAACGAACCGATCCCCTGTCGACAGTGGATCAGATGTCCCACTGCAGTTGCGCAAACCCCTATACGAGCATCACGGTGGGTCAAAAACATAAAACATCAAGCATCGTGATGGAACATATCATATAATATCATATAAAAAATAATACCGAATTGCATCAACTCAAAATGTAATTCTTTTGAAATCATTTCCCCCCAAAAATAAATGTATAAATCAAGAATAAATCTTTAATGCAATGTTTACAAAATACATACCGATCGTCCACTGCTCAGTCGTGCTCATAGATCGGACAATGTACGTACCAAGTCGATATGGTAGCGGGCCTGCAATTTTCTGATTGTCTGGACCCCATAATGAGTGCCCCGGGGGCCAATCTAGAACGAAATATATTTGATCACCACGGAGGGTCAAAAATATAAAATCATTAAGCACCGTACCGGAAATAAATTCTTGAGCGTCTCGACGAAAACAAGTTTTATAATTTAAAAACATCAAAATCATTTTCGAGCACCGAGACAGAAATATATTGATAGATCTAAAATCATGAAATGCGAATCAAGTGTCGAGGCGGAAGTATTTCTTTATCTTTTATAATCAAAATCAAAACCTCTGAAATTTCTCTTTCTTTCTTCTTTTCCTTTTTATTTTCAAAACACTTTTATGCCAAAAATCAAATACCAAATTTTCAAAATAACGTTCAAAATATCAATTCATAATTCAGAACTATCAACATCATAAAATCTCTCATACCTCAGAACACCTCAAATTCACATTACTTACTTATATATATACCTATTGTAGGCATTGTATTTTTACATATAAGTCCCGATGATGAGCCTCGTACGGAGGCACTACCCTTTAAGTTATGGAAGACGCAGGAAATGGACATCGGAAGGGAAAAGTCAGAAAACAATACCTTGTTGGACTTAATTCGTTTTCTTAGCTGCGGGTTCGCTCGCTGGATCTCTATTTTAAAAATTTATTCTCGGCCCAAAAACCTTGCAACCTACACCAAGCCAACACACCCAAGCCCACACACCACCAAACCACACACCAAGCCCACCAACTAGCCATGATACACGCCCATAAGCCTCCAAGCCCATTAAATCACATCCAAAAATATTCAAACACATTAAACACATGTCGAAATCTAAATAAATCACCTTCTCGAATTAATAAAATCAAATCAAATCCCATAAATTACCTTCATAATTAAATTAAATCACATGCCTAAACTAAATAAAATCAAATCAAATCTCACAAATTACCTTCCTAAAGTGAATAGATTTTTTTCCTTATGACACACTAATTAGGAGATATCCCCCATAATTGCAGGATACTTTCCCTTCCCGTACAAGGAAAGCTCCAACCCTTTGCCTATAAAAAAAGCACAAACCAAACTCTTAGAGGCCTAGCATTCACGCCCCAAGCACTCTAAGGATCCTCTCCATTGCCGTGAATAAGCTCTCTTAAATCCCCCTCCATTGCAGCAAGAAAACAGCAAAAACAGCAAGAAAAATAGTAAGGAAAATAGCAAAACTATCAAGAAAATAGCAAAAATAGCATCTCAAAACAGAGAAAATAGCAGCCTAAAACAGCAAAGTGACGAAGGAAAATCTTGAACCAATGAACCAGAGGAGTTGCAGAGCATTAACCCTTCCGATAGCAGCGTGACGTGCCTCCGCAAGACAACTTAAAAGGTTAGACCTGAGGGCACTCTTTTTATCTATTCTCATTCTTTTTCTTATTATTTATTGTTATTTATTTGCATGCATTTCTTTGATTCATGTATGTTGTGGCCATTGGATGAATGATTTTGTGTCAACTCTCGTGGTATATCGGACGGAAACCCAAACGTAAATTCCGTAGCCGAATCCGAATGGACGGTAGTGCGGTTCTTAATTGGGAAACAACTCCACGTACCGCTTGAGAGACACACATATTTCATTTCATCCAATCTTGTGTTTATCCATGATTCATTAGAAATAGTATGTTACTTTTATGCATGACTAGGTTGTTTAGCATATTATTTTCAAGAATGATTTAATTATTTCTTTCGCATTAGAAACTTAATTATGTCTCTTCTACGTTCATGTTTAGATTATTATTTATTTATATTGACATGTTTATCAATTTAATACGTTCATGTGATTGCGTGCTTGCCGTTATGCCGAATTACTTTTATGCATGCAAATTTAGATTTAGGTTTTACTTTTATCCATGCAAACTTAGATTTAGGTTTTACTTTTATGCATGCGAACTTAGACATAGGTTGTATGCAAACTTAGATGTGGGTTGTTCTCGCGTATATAGGTTGCATAGACTTGGTTAGATTATTGCACAAATCTTTTCATTACAAGTGGCATAAGTAAGGGACCATTCCGAACCCAACGGTTTGAGGTCTTCCCTTGCGAGGGGTGAGTACGGCCTTAAATCTTTGTCCCAATTCACACTGGGTGGTGACTCCATTATTCTCCGGTTTGGTCTCTCGTAGGCTATTCCGTACTCCCGACTAGGCCGCGAGCCTAGAACAGCGCACCGATTTCAGTGTCCTACACCTATACAAGCCTAATACTTTTAACTTAGCATACCCTTACACATACATATATTCATAGTACACAAACATATATCAATAATCCGAATCATCCAGATCAATCAAAATCATAGGACATCATACCATATAATATTAATCAAATAATAAACATATAACTAATATGTTATATACATAACAGAAAACTTACTCAGATGATCGGATACCCTAAAGCAGCAGTATCCGGCACCCTAACCTTTACTCTGAAACTATAACTATAACACCCCGCCAGAGGCAGGATGCTACCGGCAGGAGACATGATTGACCCATCTCCATAAGCCTCTAAATTTAAGAAAAATTCGGAATGATGTATCTTAAAATCGGACAACCTGGATCTCAGTCCAGCACCAAAGTGATTTTAAAATAAACATCATATATCAAAATGGACCTCAGGTCTAAACCAACACATCAAAAACATTTCCTAAGAGCTTCGTGCCCATATCATATATCAACGCTCAAGGGCTCTACCCACAACATCATTAACAATTAAAACTTTAACTTATTAAATACAATTCACGTTCTCAGCACGAAAACAGCAGAACATCAATCACAACTCTTAGGCCTCTAAACCTTTTTCAGGACACTTGCGAGGGTGACTGCCGCTTGGGTGATCCACGTCTCGAACATGACTTTAAAGTTGGAGTGGTTGACCTATCTGATATCCAACCTGCAAAACTAGCAACTAGTTTGGTGTGAGTTATTAAAACTCAATCAGTAACCATGCTATTATTACAAACAAATAAATCAAACATATCAACAGTTATCAAATTTACTAAATTATTATGAGTTCGATTTATTAGCTTATTATTATCCTTTTATGTTTAACCTATGTCAATTTCTCATGTCTACATATTCACATATACACCAATCTGTTAACCAAATATTCAATTCATACAATATGTCTTTTTATATAGAAACCATTCCAATCACAAGAAAATTGAAGCCGCATTCTTAAACTTTATTACAAATGCACATATATGAAATACACTCATTTCGATAAACCAAATAAACTTTCTTCTATACCAAAACAAACCTCTTTTATCTTTCTTCTAATATGGAGACCTTACAATAGCTTAACATTCGGGATTCATATGCACCCGTACATACTGTAACACATTTTCTTATATACATGCAATTAAAAATTTAGTGTTCTTAAACATATATATACGTTCCAATACAACTTAACAAATACACTTTATAGCATCTAATGCTCACATTAGTTTTCAAATTCATTCATTCATTACACATAAGCATACAATATCTGTATATTTTACAAGTTATATCATACACACACATACACACAGATATACATGCAATCATCGTGTAGCCAACCATGGAGCACACATAACAATCAATACAACAGAGAATATATTGTCAACAATACAAATATATGGCTAGCTTACGCACACAATGCTCGTACGAGACTCATTATCTATTTTAGAATAGGTATGACATGAATTCCGTCTGAACAGATTCCTAACCAGCTCGACTACTACCATTCAAATAATCCAATCAAACATACATACAGGTGCACACACAATATAACATAAATTCATCACATAATTTCTTATAAACAATCACATACACGATAAACAATTGAAACAACATTCAAATACTCATATACATATATATATTTCAAATATACGAGAATACACCTTATTACGAAATCAAATCTCTTACCTCTCACAGTCGTTATAACTCTTCATTTATCGTTCAATCATATTCATTTTTAGAATTTCTATCTAGAAACTTTTAATTCGATATCTTTACCAAGTAAACATATTTTTTTGGAGAAGACTTAGCTTATATTCTTTCCTCATGTCACTTAACCATCCCAACCTCTAAACAAATAATCATTTATGTGAAACAATAATAAACTTATTCACAGTTTATCATCACATACATACACAAAACATTACGTGTTCATACACTTGCATGCATCAACATTTACATATAGCCATCAAAATCATCAAACTTTTCACTTCATATAATAGAAATGACAAAGGTCATACATGTGATGGTATTGAATAATTCAATTGTTCACGATCTCGAAAGTCTTCCTCAAATCCTTCACTCAACTATCTTAAACCTTTCAATTGTTTTTACATATATGTATATGTAGTTATATACATAAATATATATATATATATATATATATATATACACACAAACATGTTTAAACATGAAAAGAACGATTCGAGCACACATCGCATTGGTTACTTACCTGGCTTCACGAGCACTCCAGGTTCTAGTCACATATGTCAAAACAAATTACGAAATATCATCAGAAACACATCTTACTGAGATCTCGACTAAACTACGATAAAATTTCAGATCTTTCCCGGACAACCAAATCAAGTCCGTTTTCAATGTTTTCAATTTCAGTAATCTTAAACACCATTACAAACTATTCCAAGCCTTCAGTTCACCTAAATTCTCGGTTTACGCATTTTTGGAAAATTCTTTTGAAAAAGTTTTCGCAAACGCTACGGAAAGATCTCAAACCCTCCAAACCTTCCCGGATTTATTCAAACATGTTCGTAATATCATAAATAACTCATTACTATCATCAAAACTAAAACATATCTTTATCAGCAAAAATCCACTTTTACCCAAAACTTACATATTCTATAGGATCGTTCAAACTCGTTCTGTTTTCACTCGAGTTCTACCAAAAGCACATATTCAATATAGTAATACTCAATCAATTCAATTTATATCAATATAACTCTACGAAGCTACTGGATACATCTGAACATTTAAATATAAGTCATTATTCATCTCATGAGGTCTTACTGAGATTTCGAGGCTATATACGGACTCCAAATGATCCCACGAACACATTGGAATCGACGAAATTTTGATCAGAGTTACTATTAATCATGAGTCATTATTCATCTAAATCTTCTTCTCTCGATTCACGTGAAAACAAGCACCGTTCCGCAAAATCGACATCGTAGCATTGTGGTACTCTTCAAGGGCTTCGATTTGGCCGGTGGTTCGGGTCGTGAAACGAAGCGAGGAATCGGGATCGACTAACCCATTACCGCGCCTTTCTTCCCATCATTTTGTCTGATTCTGGCGTCCCTTGGCGGCCGCCGGTAGCTGGAGGATGTGGGAGCTCTGGTGTATCTTTCCGGGGTGATGCATCGGCCAGTGGCTGTCGGAGTGTGGCCGGTGCAAGCAAGAATTGGTGGAGAGAAAGTTTTGGGGGTGAAGGTATGAGTTTGAGAGATTTAGAAGCTTTGCCATTTTTATGATTTCAGAAAACCTTGGGGTATTTATAGAAAACTTCCTGAAAATTACAATCTGACCCCCGAAAATTTCATTCAGACCACTATCATGGAATTTTCTAGAATATCATATTTTTTGAAGCCTTTCTGATGCAAATTTTGAAAAGTGTTCAACCCAAAAGTTGTTCGTCTCGGAAAAATGAGTCTGATGGTTCAAGAATCAGCTCAATTGGAGTTAGTTTGTAAGCTTTATAACCGAAACAAGAAAGTTTTATGTGTATAACTGATACAATCAGAAATCTTGTAACCGGTTCTCAAAACCACATATTTTTCAACGCGATGAATCTTCACTTTAAAATATTCAAATCTATTTCCTAACATATAAATCTTGATTTTTGATTGCCATCTCATTCCAATTCCTTAACTTTAATTCGGAAACCTTCCGGTACTATTTCGAAAAACTCGGGATATTACAACAATCAACGCATATACCTTTCGGGGTGGTAGAATTATCAGAATCATTCAAGGTTTGAAGAACCAGTAATTTTCACTGAATTACATTTTCATCTTATCCACCATCCACCTACGATCTTCATCAAGAACCAGAACAATCAGAGGAAGATCAGATGATTACATGCTCAAAGATTGGCTCAAGGAACGGGAAGAAGAACAATTTGATGCACAGTTTCAGAGTCAAGCGACATCCATATAGAGGACGATATATTAAATTAGATAATTAATAGACAACCTGAATTACATATCCCACAGAGAAAATGACACTGACGAATCAAGAATTTGAGGAGGCTAAGCAGTATCAAGAATTTGAGGTATCATGATGACCAGAGCCCAAACCAGCAGAATCTCACTTTGATTTTTATTATTCATCGGACTCTGATGAGGATCAAGAAGTAGAGTTGTCTACGCCAACAAAAATTAAGGATGAAACTATGTATCCTCAAAATAAAGATCTTGGAGCATGCAATGCACTGATGTTTGAAGAAGAGCTATTTGAGCCAGTCATATCAACCACAGAGGATGAAGACCTAAAATCAGATACATTTTTTTATCCTCAAGATGAAACTTATAGAGCATGCATTTCATAGATGACAGATGAATAGCTGAACGAGAAAATTTTAAAATACATATGTGAAGGAAAAGTGGAGGAAGATGCAGAGCAAATGGAGGAGCAAATGTCTGACCATATTGAAGATCTCATGCATTCAGGAGAAACATCACTATTATGGGGAGTACAAATCAATGACAACGCCCTAAAGCTTGACAGAATGGAACTCTCATTCAAAGTCAAGCACCATACGAGACCTCCTGATTTTCTTTTTTTTTTTAGGAACCACTGGAGCAACAGAGTTTAAAAAGGTAGCACAAGCACTGAATGAGATAAATTTTTTTAACCATTTTACCGTTGGAAGAGACCTTTCAAAAGAAATGCTCATGGGATTATCTTTAATCGGACATCTAAAACCACACTGAAGCCTCATTGACATATGGACTTCAGTCACGTCTGGATGAAGACAATAAATTTTGCGCTAGTTGGGAGGAAACCCATGCAAAATTTTTATTTACATTTTTATTTTTATATTTTGTGCACACATGTTGTAGAGT
This sequence comes from Zanthoxylum bungeanum, assembly GCA_019454045.1. Classification (NCBI taxonomy): domain Eukaryota; kingdom Viridiplantae; phylum Streptophyta; class Magnoliopsida; order Sapindales; family Rutaceae; genus Zanthoxylum; species Zanthoxylum bungeanum. The sequence continues at coordinate 8,974 of SKCR01027603.1, forward strand.
TTTTAATTTTATAAGTTATTTTTGTAGGGGAAAACATAGACAGAGAACTTAAGGTAAAGCAAACCAGTGAAAATGAAGTTATCGTGGGATAAAGTTTGACATAATCACGAAGTTAAAAGTTAATTTAGTAAATACGGCGGAGTAAGGAATCAAATCTTGATACATGTCTTACTGGATATATTCGTCAAATGACTCGATTTTACCATAAACCCTAAAAGAAACCACGATAACATTGTTCCTTTATCTTTCTTTTATTTTGTAACGCATTGGGGACAATGCTAAGTTTAGGTGTGGGGGTGAGGTTGTTTTTGCTTATCTGTTTTTTCCGTCAAATTTCTTTTTGCATGTTTTCATTTCGTGCATATTTTTTGTGTTTTAATTTTTGCATGCTTTATTTGTTATAAAAAATGAAAAAAAATATAGTCTAATGATGAGATTGTTTGTCTTAGTAAGAAGTTCTAGGAAAAGATAAATACTTATTTCACTTTTATTCTATACTTTGAACCTAATATCTAGGTCAAACTCATATTCACTTAAGAAAATAATTCTGTAGCAATTAGAAAATAAGGAATTGACAAAGTGACTAGTTGAAATAATCAGTCGTTGATGAATGATCGTTTGCCTAAATATCTGTTTACGTCTGTAGCTATTTTTGATGTGAGGAATGATGATAAAAAAAGTCATGTATATTAATAAATAACATCTGAGATCCGTGTAATTAAGTTTGTAGGGGTGTCTTAACACCTAGTGCCCTAAAGCCAACTGGCTTGGGAGTCACTGGCTGTAACATCCAAGATTTTCGGGACAGTTCTGGATGGTTCCCGGACTGAAGTTATCATCTCGGAATAGGATGATTGTAAGGAATGAGAGTTCAAGTGATGATATATCGATCGTAATAATATAACGTGAAGAGTTATCGCATTAGAAGACTCATCGTCTCGAGGAATCAGTTACGCGATATTTATTATACGTGTAAACTTTAAAGTTTTGGTCATGGAATTAGCAAAAAAAACTCCGATTGAGTTGGTTCTTAAACTATCAGACTCATTTTTCCACGACGAACAACTTCCGCGTTGAAAACATTTCAAAAATCGCGCTAGAAGGCCTTCAAAATAGTATATTTCCGAAATTACCCTTATTAGTGGGGGCATTTTGGTAAATTCTGAAATTAGATATTTACATTATTATTATTATTATTATTATTAGAATTTTCATGAGAGAGAGAGAAAAGAACAAGAAAAGAAATTACAGGGAGAGGACGCGAGAGAGAGAGAAAGGGAAAGAAGTTAGCGTCGGTGGCATCCGGCCACCTTCACGCCGGCGGAGTGGTGGCCCCCTAGTCGTCCGGCCACGATGCACCCGCCGGTGGCCGGCGACGTCACAAGGAACGCCGGTAACGGCGAGGAGCAAGGAAGAAAAGAGGCGTGTGATGGGTTTATCGATCCCAGCTCGTCGGTTCGATTTACGGCCCGGGCCACCTACCAAATCGAAGCCCTCGACGAGTACTACGAGTATGCAGAGTTGATTTTGCCGAATAGCGGCTGGTTGCATGCAAAACAAGGAGGGAAGCCGTATGTGTACTGTAGTACCCAGATGAAAAGTAGCTCCGATCAGAATTCCACCGACACCAGCGCGTTCGTATGGCCGTTGGGAGTATGAATATGCCCTCGAAATTTCGGTACGACTCTCCGTTAAGAATGCGCTACTTTAAAGTTTACAATTATATTTTCGGATGTTTCCAGTAGTTCCGTAGTGTAACGAATTGACATGAAATGAATTGGATGAGTTTTTATATGTTAAAACAATGTATGTGGTTTAATCCGGGCAGAAACGGAATAAATTAGATTGATCCGGTAGAATTAGCGAGTTTCCGATAAAACGGAGTTTCTCGCGCGACTGAGCTTAGATGACTGTAATTATAAAAATGATATATATATATATATATATATATGGCATTGCGAGGGTAATTAAGTAATTTTGGATTCGAGTCTATTCCGTAGCGTTTGCGGAAACTTTTCCGCAAGATTTACCGCAAACGCGTAAAATGAGAATCTAAGTCACCTAGCTAGTTTAGAATAGTATATAAGGATGTATTAAAGTTCTGAAGTTTGAACCGTAGTATCGGAGATGATTCGTGTATTCCGGCACAGTCCGGAAGTTTATTATAAATGAGTAGAAAGTTCCGCAAATAGCGATTCTGACCATTATTTGTTATTTTTTTTGGCAGATCGAACCGGGATTATGAGTGTCTGCCAAGCCAGGTAAGTAACCCATGCGATGAATGATTGAAATGCTTGCTTGTGTGTATAGTATTAGTATACTTGGGTATGGGGGTTGTAGAGACTACACCCTAGGGATTGGGACTAGTGATATGAATGAATGTATATATATAATATATATATATATATATATTATATATAATATATATATATATATATATATTATATATATATGAAATAATGGAAATATATGTATGCAGATTGTAGAATGCAATTATGTATATATATATATATATATATATATAAAAGTTATATAACGAAAGCATGTAGATGAATAAACAAGAGCTAGTAAGTATGTGTGTAATGCATAACTACAATTAGCATGTGAGTATGAACATGGTTATGTGTGTAACTGTGTAATTAACCAAGTAATATGTAATATATGTATTATATAAGAATGTTAGTATGTACGAGTAAATATGAACTAGTAAGTATATAAATTGGCGTGATTAAATATGTATGTGTGTATAAGGATGGTATGAATGCAATTGTTCAAGTTCATACGAGAGTGAGCATATATATATATATATATATGTTTAGCAACATGAGTATAGATACATGTATATAAGATGATAGAGAGCATGGATGAGTAGTATACGCATTGCATGAGAACATATGTAAGTTTATGACATGAGATAATATAAGTATGTTTGTAATTAAGCATGAAGCATGGGTGTGTGTGTACTCAAACATAAATGTATATACATGAGCATACGAGCATAAAATATTGTAAAGTGATTTTAATGTTTTAAATGTTTTTGAGGTTTTGAAAAGGTTTGACTATTTTGAAATGTTTTTGATAAGTAAAAGAATTTAATGAATCTTAGAAGTTTCCAAATAAGGTTTTATGTTTTCGGGGCATTGGGGAAAAACCCACCTAAATATGTAACTTATGCAGAGATGGAATTGACGGACAGAGACATGTGTATATGTAGAGGACTAGAGGGGCGGCGATATGTAACGCCCCATAGATCCTAGTTTTTGAGACATGATGGCGGCATAGGATCATGTACCTGATCTCCAGTTCAGAGCTTGGGCGGTAGCATAGATCCACAACCCCAGTTCTAGTTGTGGCTTGGGGGATGGTGATACGTAACGCCCCAAGACCACTAGTGCAGGGCAGATATGGCATGATTTGGAGGACGGCAATACGTAACGCCCCAATGTCATGGATTTTCATATCTAGCTCTACGGCATATGGGGGACGGCGATACGTAACGCCCCTATAAGTCAATTTTCAACAGATACCCGGATACAGTTTTTCAGTAAAGATTTCCAAAAAGGAGTTTTCAGAAAATAATTTTCAGAAATAGAAATCAGTTTTCAGATACAGCATCAGATGAGTTTTCAAACTAGATATCTGATTCAGTTTTCAATAAGAATTACAGAGGTATTGGTTTTCAGAAAAGTTTTCTTAATTGGAACTTTATAGTTTAAGATAAATTATTATAACGCTGCTTGAGAATATATGTTGGTATATATGTATGCATATGAGACTTATGACTTACAACAAATGTGTTATATATTTTGATAATTTTATAAATGAGTTATAGAATTATGACGTATGAGTTCGGAAATCAGTTAAACAACATATGAGGTACGTATGAGGTTTTGTTTTCGTATATGTATTATTGAGCATTATGAAACTTAGGCATGTATGTATGATTAATAACATAAATGTAGTGAATAGTTGTAAGTTGAGTAATCCAATTCTAGACTGTATATGAGTAATAAAAGAATGAGATGAGAAATGGTATTGTGAAAGCCAAATTGATGATATTTCAAACATCTGAGATATTGAGGAGTTAAACATAATTCAAATAGTATGCTTTGACTAATATGTTAAACTATAGAACCTCACGTGATTGACTAATGGACATGTACAGATGTAATGCTAAAAATATATGCATGGTAACGTGATGTATATGAGAGTTGTAGACATTTGAGATTTAATGAGGGAAATGTGACTGCATGAATACAGTAAAAGATAAGATAAGAAAATTAATGGAATGAAAATATAAGTTATTGTGTGTTTGTGTTGTAAATATGAGCATGATTACTTACTGAGTCATTGTGACTCACACCACAGCAGTTTGTTAGTTTTGCAGGTCAGTAGCAGTCATACAGAGCCAGTAGAATTTTGGTGAAGACTTTGATGACAGTGGATCGCCCAATTGCAGTTAAGAGAATCTTTGAGTCCTGGGTAGAGTCGTGGGTCATCACGATCATTTTTTATTTATATGCTTATTGCATATGCAATAGGATAGTGTGGTTTCATTTGAGTTGTGGCCGAAGGCCAAATGATTTACATTTTTGTTCATTGAGTTATGGTCTGAGATTATATTGATGCTGACATACCGGCCTGAGGTCGAGTTTTTATAATTATGTTGTATTTGGATGCTGGCTATAGGTCAGGGTGCATGATGTTTTGCATATATCATGCCAAAATTTCATCATAATCAGAGTCTTATGGAGATGGTTTTTCATGTCTCCTGTCGGTAACATCCTGGCCTAGGCGGAATGTTACAAAGTTGGTATCAGAGCATGGTTTAAGAGTCAGTTAGTAGCATGGTCTAGAAGCCAGTGACTGCAATTGTCGGGATCTGATTGTCAGAGATTGTCTTCAGTTTTTTAAAGACCACGTAGGTCTTTGTATATATCTTCTATGATAGTTTGATATGATTTGATTTTATTATTCAGTGCTTTGCTTGCTTGGATTTGAGTCCATGGGTGACTCGATTGATGTGCACAGATTAGCTATCTCCGTAGGGGAGGAGATTAAATTAAGTAAGTACTTTTGCGGCCTTTTTACACCGGAGAATTAACAAGACTTAGATAATATTGGTATAGAGCATTTGTGAGACCAGAAGACTTGAGAAAAGAATCAGAACAGTACAACTAGAGATAAGAACTAGATCAGTATAGTCAGAGATGAGAAACAGACCAATATAGTTAGTTTAAAGCCATAGATGGGTTGTTATGGATCCTAGATTATAGATAGTGATTAGTTCATAGTTGGGATAAAGAAGTGATAATAATGGAGTTTAGAGTAAGATAGTTTCCACACATTCGACCAGGTTTGAATCAGCAGTTATAGGGACGGAGAAATTTCGAGGATGAAAGTTTTATTAGGAGGGGTGAATGTAACATCCCAGATTTACGGGACAGATCTGGATGGTTCCCGGACTGAAGTTATCATCTCGGAACAGGATGATTATAAGGAATGAGAGTTCAAGTGATGATATATGGATCGTAATAATATAACATGAAGAGTTGTCGCATTAGAAGATTCATCGCCTCGAGGAATCAGTTACGCGATATTTATTATACGTGTAAAGTTTACATTTTTGGTCATGTAATTAGTAACCGAACTCCGATCGGGTCGGTTCTTGAACCATCAGACTCGTTTTTCTGAGACGAACAACTTCCGCGTTGAACATATTTCGAAATTCGCGCTAGAAGGCCTTCAAAATCATAGATATCCTAAATTACCCTTATTAGTGGGGGTATTTTGGTAAATTCTGAAATTAGATATTTACGTTATTGTTATTATTATTATTATTATTATTATTATTATTATTATTATATTATTATTATTATTATTATTATTATTATTATTATTATTATCATTTTCATGAGAGGAAAAAAAAGAACAAGAAGAGAAATTATAAGGAGAGGACGAGAGAAAGAGAGAAAGGGAAAGAAGTTTGAGTCGGTGGCATCCAGCCACCTTCACGCCTAGCGGCGGCCCCCTAGTCGTCCGGCCATGGCGCACCTACCGGTGGTCGATGACGTCGCAAGGAATGCCGGTAACGGCAAGGAGTAGGGAAGAAAAGAGGCGTGTGATGTGTTTGTCGATCCCGGCTCGTCGGTTCGATTCACGGCCCGAGCCATCTACCAAATCGAAGCCCTCGATGAGTACTACGAGTATGCGGAGTCGATTTTACCGAAAAGCAGCAGGTTGCACGCAAAATGAGGAGGGAAGCCGTGCTTGTACTGTAGCACCCAGATGAACAGTAGCTCCGATCGGAATTCCGTTGACACCAGCACATTCGTATAGCCGTTGGGAGTCCGAATATGCCCTTAGAATTTCGGTACAACTCTCCGTTAAGAATGTGCTATTTTAAAGTTTACATTTATATATTCGGATATTTCCAGTAGTTCCGTAGTGTAACGAATTGACATGAAATGAATTGGATGAGTTTTTATATGTTAAAACGATGTATGTGGTTGAATACGGGCAGAAACGGAATAAATTAGATTGATCCGGTAGAATTAGCGAGTTTCCAATAAAACAGAGTTTCTCACGCGACTGAGCTTAGATGACCGTAATTATAAAAATGATATATATATATATATATATGGCATTGCGAGGGTAATTACGTAATTTTTGATAAGTTCGAAGGGTTCGAGTCCCTTCCGTAGCGTTTGCGAAAACTTTTTCGCAAGATTTATCGCAAACATGTAAAATGAGAATCTAAGTCACCTAGCTAGTTTAGAATAGTATATAGAGATGTATTAAAGTTATGAAGTTTGAACCGTAGTATCAGAGGGGATTCGTGTATTCCGGGAAAGTCTGAGAGTTTATTATAGATGAGTAGAAAGTTCCGGAAATAGCGATTCTGACCATGATTTGTTATTTGTTTTGGCAGATCGGATCAGGATTGTGAGTCTCCGCCAAGCCAGGTAAGTAACCCATGCGATGAATGATTGAAATGCTTGTTTGTGTGTATAGTATTAGTATACTTGGGTATGGGGGTTGTAGAGACTACAACCTAAGGATTGGGACTAGTGATATAAATGAATGTATATATATATATATGAAATAATGGAAATATATGTATGCGTATAGTAGAATGCAATTATGTGTGTGTGTGTATATATATATATATATATATATATATATATAAATAAGGTATATAAGAAAGCATGTAGATGAATAAACAAGGGCTAGTAAGTATGTGTGTAATGCATAACTACAATGAGCATGTGAGTATGAACATGGTTATGTGCGTAAGTGTGTAATTAACCAAGTAACATGGAATATATGTATTATATAAGAAGGTTAGTTTGTGCGAGTAAATATGAACTAGTAATTATATAAATTGGCGTAACTAAATATGTATGTGTGTATAAGGATGGTATGAATGCAAGTGTTCAAGTTCATACGAGAGTGAGCATATATATATATATATATATATATATATATATATATATATATATATATGTTTAGCAACATGAATATATATACATGTATATAAGATGATATAGAGCATGGATGAGTAGTATACGAATTGCATGAGAACATATGTGTAGACACTGCATTTTTGCATATCATGCCCAATGATGAGCCTCGTAAGGAGGCACTACCTTTTCATGTCGTGGAAGTCGCGGGAAACGGACGTTGGAAGGGTAAAGTTGGAAATCGGAATCATTGTCGGATTTAACTTGGTTATCTAGCTTCGATTTGCTCGTTGGATCTCTGCTTATGCTCGGCCCAAGAATCCATAAGCCAAGCCCAAATACCCAAGCCCACCAAAAAGAACCAAATCCATCCCCTAATACACACCTCACGCCCAAGGCCACCCAAGAGCACAAATACACATAATTATTCACAAATCCCACTCACACAAACACTTGCCACCAACCACACATCACTAGCCACCAACATTCCCTAAAACATGCACACCTCACTTCCACTCACACAATGCAAGCCACCTCACTTCCACCTTCAATCAAATCCACCTAACCCACTAACTAGCACCCATTACCCTTTGCATACACACATTTACGCACAAAACCTCTCAAATACACAAGCCAACCTTCCACTTCCTATTAAATAACCCTCCACCAACCTCTCCACTAAGAAGAATCTCCATAAATCAAGCATGTTGCAAGCCACCAACACCCTCCACCCTTGCCTATAAAAGAAGCCTAAAACCAACCAAAATGGGTAGCACATAGGGAACACATAGGGAGCACATATTAAGCACATCAACTAGCATAGATAACAAAAAAAAAAGACATCAAGGCACCTCTCTTCAAGCCCTATTGCTCACGCCATTTGCCTCCATTTCAGCCCCTGGAATCAGCTCACCAAAGCCCTCACTGCAGCCCTCAAGTCACGCCCAAAACACCCTCCATTTCAGCCCCATAACTCACGCCTATTACCCTCATTCAGCCCCTGAAGATCACGCCCAAACTACCTCTGAATCAGCTCCATTCTGCCCTCAAACCAGCGCCCAAACAGCCCCTGCATTGCCCTTCACTGCACGCCCCAAACAGCCCACTGCACTGTCTCCCTCACTGCCGAAAATAATCCCACTGCACTGCCCACTAATCACGCCCAAAACAGCCCCAATTCACGCCAAAAATAGTCCTGGACTGCACCCTCAAACCACAAAAAAAACTGCACTCCAAAACACTTCAAAAATCACTGCAAAAACAGCAGCTCAAAACAGTGGCTAAAATCCCCAAACTGCACTAAAAAAACTGCACTTTAAAGTCCTTGAATAACCGCACAAAACGGCAGCCCCAACTCCCTTAAAAATGCACAAAACAGTAGCTAAAACAACCAGAACGTTGGCCTGAGAGACAACAGCAACACAGCATCAACACAGCAGCCAAGCGGAGGGAAAACAGCGAGCAAATCAGCAGGACAACGAAGGAAAAGGGGAACCAGTGAACCAGAAAAGTTGTGGAACATTAACCCTTCCGACGGCCGTGAAACGTGCTTCCAAAAGACGACGCAAAAAGGTTAGACCTGAGGGCATACGATACTTATCTTCTTCGCATGAATTAATAATTTAGAAAGCATGTTAGTTATGATATTTAAGTATGCATGACTAGTTGGTTGTGTTTGAGTATGACTTAATTGTTTAGCATGATATTTATTTTTTTATGCATGATTAGGATGTTTAGTATGCTATAGTTTTATGCATGACTAGTTGGTTGTGTTTGAGTATGATTTAATTGTTTAGTATGATATTTATTTTCTTATGCATGATTAGGATGTTTAGTATGTTATAGTTTTATGCATGGCTAGTTGGTTGTGTTTGAGTATGAATGAATTAGTTTAGCATGTTACCTATGATACTTTGGATGAATTAGTTTAGCATGTTATCTATGGTACTTTGCATGAATACAATATGCCAATGACGTTGTATGTTCGTCGCTCCTTTGATGTACTTCTAAGCATGTACTCTTAGATGTGAAATGTATGTAAATTTAGGTGTAATTTTCATCTTGAATATGTGAATTTAGAAGCATGATATCCTTGGAAATAAATGTTACTCAAGCATGATTAAGTTATTACATAAATCCTTTCATTACAAGTGACACAAGTAAGGGACCATTCCGAACCCAACGGTTTGAGGTCTTCCCTTGCGAGGGGTGAGTGCGGCCTTAAATCTTATTTTCCCGGTTCGCACCGGGTGGCGACTCTATTATTCTCCGGTTTAGTCCCCCGTGGCTACTCCGTACTCCCAACTAGTGCCGCGAGCCTAGAACAGCATGCGTCGTCCAGTTTCTGTTGTCTACAGTCTGGCGACTCCACTGGGGATAGAGAATCGGCCTCGAAATATGTCTTGTAATGGTTGGATTTGTGTTTTAATTAACCATGTTTACTGTAAGTTTAAGGAATTTAATCAAAGGCATTGTTAGGACTAGGTGATGTTTGGTGTCTTCCTTCACTCACTACCTTTTTACAAGGAAAAGCTGTGAAGGCACCTAGATAATCATTTTCCTAGGGGATGGTTGGTGTCTTCCTTCACTCACTACCTTTTTATAAGGAAAAGCTGCGAAGGCATCTAGATAATCATCTCATGTGATAGACTAATTTGGAGGACTCGTTGTTTATTCCTGTCACCAAGCGATAAGAGCCTAAGGGGCTTGGGTATCCACGGTGAGCCTTGCTCCACCCTCCCTCTGGGGAATCTACAACGGGAAGTCCATTTGACAGTTAGTCACATACCTTAACTTGTTGACATATAAGGTGCACTCACTTGGTCGTTTGAACCCTTGAATGGGGAGTCCTAGTTGTGGGTAATCCTTTGTCAATAAGGGCCTTTGTTTACATTCCTAGAACTTACACATGAACCTTAGTTTTATGACCTTTAGAAAATATTTAGTATTGCTTGTATTTTGGACCATTATCATTTGGATTCAGTTGGACTGATTGTCAATGAATGTGAACTTGTTGGGCCATTTAAACAGGGACAAGTTCATGTCCTTTGACAATTAGGCCAAAAGCTTCTAAAATGCTAATGGGCCATTTTGTGTTTGAGGCCCTTTTATTATTTGAAGTTATTTAACCATGTTATCGCAAAGTATAAACTTGTTGGGCCTTTTCAACTGGGACAAGTTTGCACTGCGCAATAGTGTGATTAGATACTTTGAAATGATAACAGGCCAATTGGTGTAAATTCTTTTACGAGCTTATTATCTCATGCATTAATACTCACCTCACGCATATCATGCATACATGCATCATGCTAACCCTTGTGTTTCAAAAGCCATCATAGATACCTGTTGGGTTAGGGAAGGGAAAAGACTCACCAAGAAGACAGTAATAACCATGAGTGAATCTGGTAACGAGGTATCCCGAATGGATCAGTTAGAGAACAATCTCGCCAAGATTGCTGAACAGTTGCAAGCCTTGACTACTGCTATGGCTAGTATGACTGTGCCCCGTGCTGGGGGAAATTCTGAGAATGAGAGGCGTGAAGAGCCTCCGAGCAAGACTAGTGATGACATCCCCGCTTTTGATGATGATATGGCTGATTATGCTGCTGAGAGAACAGTTGGGTCTCGGGCAGAATTGCAGAAACTCCGTGACCAGGTAGAGTCAGTTACTCGTAAGATGAAGGGTAAGGACGAAGACTTACTAGACTATGATTCGATGACTTTCGAAGAACAGTTGCCTGCTCAGTTCAAGATGCCCGATATGGCTAAGTTCAATGGGAATGGAGATCCAAGAGTGCATCTCCGACAGTTTGTATCGGTCATGAGTTCAGTTGGCTTATCTCAGCGCAGCGCCAAGAAGAAGATGTTGGAATGTCGCTCGAGGGGGCACCCGTAGTATGGTATCACAGCCTTGAGAAAAAGGTTAAGGAAGATTGGAGGGAACTAGCTGATACTTTTCTGAAGCAATATGTTACTGACCTGGAGATTGATCTGTCACTCCGAGATCTGGAGAATATTAAACAAAAGCCGGAGGAGAGCTTCAAAGACTATGTAGATCGCTGGAGGAGCCAGCTACTGAAAATGCAGACTCGACCCTCAGAGAAAGACCAGATAAAGATGATCATCAAGGGCACCAAGCCCTCTATTTATGGTAAGCTGAGGAGGATGACCTCCATGATCACGAATTTTCGACAGTTGAGGGAAACTGTCATGGACATCGAAGAAGAGGAAGCTGAGAATAAGAAGTTCTATGGCCAGAATAAAAGAACTTTTGGAGGGCCTTCAGAGACCAAGCCCATTACTGCTGAGATCGCTACCATCAGAGACAGACGATTCTCCAATTTTGGTAGACCTATGTCTAAGGTGCTTGAGAAGTTAAAAGGACAAGGACTCCTAAAACCTCTAGAACCTAAACCACTCCCAAACCCTGTGCCACACTACCTTGACTTGAACTTATTTTGTTACTTCCATCAACAAAAGGGTCACGACACTGACAACTGCCCCCGCCTCAGGCATGAGATCCAAGACCTCATTGACGCCCATAAAATACCCGACCCAGAAAAGGAACAGCCAAATACATACCATAACCCTATACCAAATTACCACTATGTTCCACCACCCACATACATGATCGACTCTGGTCTACCCGAAAGCTTCGTCCTCCAAACTCTCAACCACCCAGTTTCTTATATGGGGAAAGGAGATGGCAGTAATGAAGAACCATAGGCTGAGGAAGAAGACAATGTCGCAGACAATGAAGATGTTTTCCCCGGTTTATTTGCAAATCTGTTTTCTAGACATTGATTTTGTTCGAACCTCTTTCATGATAATAAAGAAGTTCATTTCACTCACTTGCCTGAGTCTCTCTCGTTCAACCTGCACAATATGAGTATATTTGACAACCATGATACCATGATATTCAGCAATACTTGGGACACGAAGAATTCTCGGAAAAATCAAGCAGAAAAGACAGAATGGCCATTCAGAAATTGGGAAACAAGGTAGTAAGAATACCAGGTTTAGGAAAGGATGAGTCCACCCAGTCAATCGATGAAGACAGATTGAAGCAGTTTTCAGCCTAAGGGAAGAAAGACGAGCGAGCAGTCACCAAAGGAATTGGCAGAAGACCTAACCCAACGGGATAGGAAAATCATTCATGCACACATGCATACACGTAACCTGCATCCCTTGTTGTATTTTGCTTTTGCAGATTTCAAACGAAAGAGAACCCGCAGGGGGCGAACAGAAACACATGGCACCAAGGAGCACAATAAGGATCCTATCCATCATGAACAGGGAGGACCTCTACACTTGCATACATACACAACACATGCGCGTATTTATTTTGTTGTTTTGTATTTGCAGGTTTCAAAAGAAGAAAATAAGAGAAAGCGGCAAAAGCAAGCCAACCAGAAACAACAATAGTGTTAGAGATGAATCAGAATCAATATTAATCTCAGGAAAGAAACCCAGGGTTGAGGCCCACGCCAGTATCAGTTTCAAGAAGGAATCCCCATGGGGGCGAAGCCCACATTATCAGCAGTTGAAAAGAGGAATTTCACAGAAGGAGATAAAGTCCTTGATGGCTAAGCGTATGTCCGGTGATGACATTGTATGCTGAGGGGAGGAATCATAGAAACAATAAGTGCGAGACGCACTCTCTTCCGGTATTTTGAAAGGATTGATCTCGGCTTGACTCACGAGCACTTGATTACAGGATCTCAACAGTGGAAGCCTGAGTGGTTGACGAGATGACTAGTTGAAGAGATGGTGAGTCGGTGAATGACGTTTGCCTGGATGTCCACACTGGTTTACCTATGCTATGATATATGATATGGTTGGAAACAAAGAAAAAGTCTCTGCAATGAAAAAGAAAAGAAATAGACCGCCTATAACCAATAAGCGTGAAGCTACCCATGGGCGAGTATTAGGACCACCATGAGGAGAAATGCTACCTTAAAGGGTAGGTGTGTCAAGAAAAGGAAAATAGAAAAAAAAAAGAAAAAAAAAAAAAGAATTCAAAATGAAAAAAAGAGAGACAAAAAGAAAGATGAAGACCATATCATGTTGAGTATGCTGAAGTAATCACGGAATGTGATTGAGACACCCGGGTTGGTTAGACCCACTGGTTCGATTCTCCGAAGCGAAATCACCAAGTTGGCTTACTTAAAGAACAAGCTGCGAAAGAGCCTTAGCACACACACACTGGGAGTCTAGTTCAGATCACCCATTCAGAAGAGTGGATTTGAGTATGTCAAGTACTTTGAAGGTTCTCTGTTTTCGACACGAAGCATTCGTTGAGGATAAAAATATGTTTAGCTATCAGGATTACCTCGAGGAGGGCAGTATAGTTTGAAATAAATCATTCATATCAGCTTAGGAGCGAGGCTCCACATCATCATCAGCTTGGGGGCGAGGCCCGTATCAGCTTGGGAGCGAGGCTCCACATCTTTATCAGCTTGGGAGCGAGGCTCCATAACATCAGCTTGGGAGCGAGGCTCCATATCATATCAGCTTGGGGGCGAGGCCCATATCAGCTTGGGAGCGAGGCTCCACATCTTATCAGCTTGGGGGCGAGGCCCATATCAGATTGGGAGCGAGGCTCCATACCATATTATCATGGGGGCGAGTCCCATATCAGATTGTCAGTATCAGTTTGGGCGAGGCCCATATCAGTATCAGTTCGGGGCGAGGCCCATGTCAGTATCAGTTTGAGCGAGGCTCCACACCATATTAGATTGGGAGCGAGGCTCCACATCAGTATCAGTTCACCAGGTATGGCACTCTGGGGGGCGAGGCCCACATCCGGGAATGAATCTCAGCTTTGGAATGAATCTGGGAATGAATCTCAGCTTTGGAATGAATCCGGGAATGAATCTCAGCTTTGGAATGAATTCGAGAATGAATCTCAGCTTTGGAATGAATCCAAGAATGAATCTCAGCTTTGGAATGAATCCGAGAATGAATCTCAGCTTTGGAATGAATCCGAGAATGAATCTCAGCTTTGGAATGAATCCGGGAAGGAATCTCAGCTTTGGAATGAATCCGAGAATGAATCTCAGCTTTGGAATGAATCCGGGAATGAATCTCAGCTTTGGAATGAATCCGAAAATGAATCTCAGCTTTGGAATGAATCCGAAAATGAATCTCAGCTCTGGAATGAATCCGAAAATGAATCTCAGTCTGGAATGAATCCGAAAATGAATCTCAGTTATGGAATGAATCCCAGGGTCGAGGGCCCACTGCATCATCATCACAGTTCACATTCGGTGGATCGGGAACAAAGCCCAGAGGTCGAGGCACCTCACCATCATAACAATTCAGTTCGAGCAGCAGGTAAGTCAGGTGGCAGCTGGCGAGCCAGGTAAGTAAAAATGCATTGCACGTAACTTTGATAGGATTGTCATTGTCACACACTACACAAGCCCCATCAAAGTGGGGGCGACTGTAGACACTGCATTTTTGCATATCATGCCCAATGATGAGCCTCGTAAGGAGGCACTACCTTTTCATGTCGTGGAAGTCGCGGGAAACGGACGTTGGAAGGGTAAAGTTGGAAATCGGAATCATTGTCGGATTTAACTTGGTTATCTAGCTTCGATTTGCTCGTTGGATCTCTGCTTATGCTCGGCCCAAGAATCCATAAGCCAAGCCCAAATACCCAAGCCCACCAAAAAGAACCAAATCCATCCCCTAATACACACCTCACGCCCAAGGCCACCCAAGAGCACAAATACACATAATTATTCACAAATCCCACTCACACAAACACTTGCCACCAACCACACATCACTAGCCACCAACATTCCCTAAAACATGCACACCTCACTTCCACTCACACAATGCAAGCCACCTCACTTCCACCTTCAATCAATCCACCTAACCCACTAACTAGCACCCATTACCCTTTGCATACACACATTTACGCACAAAACCTCTCAAATACACAAGCCAACCTTCCACTTCCTATTAAATAACCCTCCACCAACCTCTCCACTAAGAAGAATCTCCATAAATCAAGCATGTTGCAAGCCACCAACACCCTCCACCCTTGCCTATAAAAGAAGCCTAAAACCAACCAAAATGGGTAGCACATAGGGACACATAGGGAGCACATATTAAGCACATCAACTAGCATAGATAACAAAAAAAAAAGACATCAAGGCACCTCTCTTCAAGCCCTATTGCTCACGCCATTTGCC
This sequence comes from Zanthoxylum bungeanum, assembly GCA_019454045.1. Lineage (NCBI taxonomy): Eukaryota > Viridiplantae > Streptophyta > Magnoliopsida > Sapindales > Rutaceae > Zanthoxylum > Zanthoxylum bungeanum. Next base: position 24,638 of record SKCR01027603.1, read on the forward strand.
TCCATTTCAGCCCCTGGAATCAGCTCACCAAAGCCCTCACTGCAGCCCTCAAGTCACGCCCAAAACACCCTCCATTTCAGCCCCATAACTCACGCCTATTACCCTCATTCAGCCCCTGAAGATCACGCCCAAACTACCTCTGAATCAGCTCCATTCTGCCCTCAAACCAGCGCCCAAACAGCCCCTGCATTGCCCTTCACTGCACGCCCCAAACAGCCCACTGCACTGTCTCCCTCACTGCCGAAAATAATCCCACTGCACTGCCCACTAATCACGCCCAAAACAGCCCCAATTCACGCCAAAAATAGTCCTGGACTGCAAAAAAACCCTCAAACCACAACAAAAAAACTGCACTCCAAAACACTTCAAAAAAAATCACTGCAAAAACAGCAGCTCAAAACAGTGGCTAAAATCCCCAAACTGCACTAAAAAAACTGCACTTTAAAGTCCTTGAATAACCGCACAAAACGGCAGCCCCAACTCCCTTAAAAATGCACAAAACAGTAGCTAAAACAACCAGAACGGTGGCCTGAGAGACAGCAGCAACACAGCATCAACACAGCAGCCAAGCGGAGGGAAAACAGCGAGCAAATCAGCAGGACAACGAAGGAAAAGGGGAACCAGTGAACCAGAAAAGTTGTGGAACATTAACCCTTCCGACGGCCGTGAAACGTGCTTCCAAAAGACGACGCAAAAAGGTTAGACCTGAGGGCATACGATACTTATCTTCTTCGCATGAATTAATAATTTAGAAAGCATGTTAGTTATGATATTTAAGTATGCATGACTAGTTGGTTGTGTTTGAGTATGACTTAATTGTTTAGCATGATATTTATTTTTTTATGCATGATTAGGATGTTTAGTATGCTATAGTTTTATGCATGACTAGTTGGTTGTGTTTGAGTATGATTTAATTGTTTAGTATGATATTTATTTTCTTATGCATGATTAGGATGTTTAGTATGTTATAGTTTTATGCATGGCTAGTTGGTTGTGTTTGAGTATGAATGAATTAGTTTAGCATGTTACCTATGATACTTTGGATGAATTAGTTTAGCATGTTATCTATGGTACTTTGCATGAATACAATATGCCAATGACGTTGTATGTTCGTCGCTCCTTTGATGTACTTCTAAGCATGTACTCTTAGATGTGAAATGTATGTAAATTTAGGTGTAAGTTTTATCTTGAATATGTGAGTTTAGAAGCATGATATCCTTGGAAATAAATGTTACTAAGCATGATTAAGTTATTACATAAATCCTTTCATTACAAGTGACACAAGTAAGGGACCATTCCGAACCCAACGGTTTGAGGTCTTCCCTTGCGAGGGGTGAGTGCGGCCTTAAATCTTATTTTCCCGGTTCGCACCGGGTGGCGACTCCATTATTCTCCGGTTTAGTCCCCCGTGGCTACTCCGTACTCCCAACTAGTGCCGCGAGCCTAGAACAGCATGCGTCGTCCAGTTTCTGTTGTCTACAATATGTAAGTTTATGACATGAGATAGTAGAAGTATGTTTGTAAGTAAGTAAGCATGAAGCATATGTGTGTTTGTACTCAAACACAAATGTATATACATGAGCATACAAGCATAAAAGATTATAAGGTGATTTTAATGTTTTAAATATTTTTGAGGTTTTGAAAAGGTTTGACTATTTTGAAATGTTTTTGATAAGCAAAAAAGAATTTAAAGAATTTCAGAAGTTTCCAAATATGGTTTTGTGTTTTCGGGGCTTGGGGGAAAAACCCACCTCAGTATGTAACTTATACAATGATGGAATTGACGGACAAAGACATGTGCACATGTAGAGGACTAGGGGGACGGCGATACGTAACGCCCCTAGATGCTAGTTTTTGAGACAGGATGGCGGCATAGGATTGTGTACCTGATCTCTAGTTCATAGTTTGGGCAGTAGCATAGATACGCAACCCCAGTTCTAGTGGTGGCTTGAGGGACGACGATACGTAACGCCCCAAGACCACTAGTTTCAGGGCAGGTATGGCATGCTTTGGGGGACGGCGATACGTAACGCCCCAATGTCATGGATTTGCATATCTAGTTCTAGGGCGTCTGGGGGGACGGTGATACGTAACGCCCCTATGCGTCAGTTTTCAGCAGATACCCAGATCCAGTTTTTCAATAAAGATTTCCAAAAAGGAGTTTTCGGAAAATTGTTTTCAGAAATAGAAATCAGTTTTCAGATACAGTATCAGATGAGTTTTCAAACTCGATTTCAGATTCAGTTTTCAATAAGAATTACAAAGGTATTGGTTTTCAGAAAAGTTTTCCTGATTGGAGCTTTATAGTTTAAGATAAATGATTATAACGCTGCTTGAGAATATAGATTGGTATATATGTATAGATATGAGACTTATGACTTATAACGAATGTGTTATATACTTTGATCATGTTATAAATGAGTTATAGAATTATGACGTATGAGTTCGGAAATCAGTTAAACAACATATGAGGTACGTATGAGGTTTTGTTTTCGTATATGTATTATTGAGCATTGAAACTTAAGCATGTATGTTTGATTAATAAAATAAATGTTGTGACTAGTTGTAAGTTGAGTAATCCAATTCTAGACTGTATGTGAGTAATAAAAGAATGAGATGAGAAATGGTATTATGAAAGCCAAATTGATGATATTTCAAACATCTGAGATTTTGAGGAGTTAAACAGAATTCAAATAGTATTCTTTGACTAATATGTTAAACTATAGAACCTCACGTGATTGACTAATGGACATGTACAGATGTAATGCTAAATGTATATGAATGGTAATGTGATGTATATCAGAGTTGTAGACAGTTGAGATTTAATGAAGAAAATATGACTGCATGAATACAGTAAAAGATAAGATAAGAAAATTAATGGAACGAAAATATAAGTTATTGTGTGTTTGTGCTGTAAATATGAGCATGATTACTTACTGAGTCATTGTGACTCACACGACAGCAGTTTGTTAGTTTTGCAGGCAAGTAGCAGTCATACTGAGCCAACAGAATTTTGGTGAAGACTTTGATGACAGTGGATAGCCCAATTGCAGTTAAGAGAATCTTTGAGTCCTGGGTCGAGTCGTGGGCCTCACAATAATTTTTATTTGTATTCGTATTACATATGTAATAGGATAATGTGGTTTCGTTTGAGTTCTGGCCGGAGGCCAAGTGATTTACATTTTTGTTCATTGAGTTATGGTCTGAGATTATATTGATGTTGAGATACAAGGTCTGAGGCCGAGAGTTTATGATTATGTTGTATTTGGATGCTGGCTATAGGCCAGGGTGCATGATGTTTTGCATACATCTTTCCGAAATTTCGTTAAAATCAGAGGCTTATGGAGATGGGTTTTCCTGTCTCCTGCCGGTAACATCCTGGCCTAGGCGGGATGTTACAAAGTTGGTATCAGAGCATGATTTAAGAGTAAGTCAATAGGATGGTCTAGAAGTCAGTGACTGCAATTGTGGGGATCCGACTCTCAGAGATTTTCTTCAGTTTTTTAAAGACCATGTAGGTCTTTGTATGTATCTTCTATGATAGTTTTATATGTTTTGATTTTATTATTCAGTGCTTTGCTTGCTTGAATTTGAGTCCAATGGGTGACTCGATTGATGTGCATAGATTTGCTATCTCTGTAGGGGAGGAGATTAAATTAAGTAAGTACTTTTGCGGCCTTTTTAGACCGGAGAATTAGCAAGAATTAGATAGTATTGGTAGAGAGCCTTTTTGAGGCCAGAGGACTCGACATAAGAATCAGAACAGTACAACTAGAGATAAGAACCATATCAGTATAGTCAGAGATGAGAAACATACCAGTATAGTCAGTTTAAAGCCATAGATGGGTTGTTATGGATCATATATTATAGATAATGATTAGTTCATAGTTGGGACAGAGAAATGATAAAAGTGGAGTTTAGAGTAAGATAGTTTCCGCACATTCGACCAGGTTTGAATCAGCAGTTATAGGGACAGAGAAATTTCGAGGACGAAATTTTTATTAGAAGGGGTGAATGTAATATCCCAGATTTTCGGGACAGTTCTGGATGGTTCCTGGACTGAAGTTATCGTCTCGGAAAAGGATGATTGTAAGGAATGAGAGTTCAAGTGATGATATATGGGTCGTAATAATATAACTTGAAGAGTTGTCGCATTAGAAGACTCATCGTCTCGAGGAATCAGTTACACGATATTTGTTATACGTGTAAAGTTTACAGTTTTGGTCATGGAATTAGCAAACGAACTCCAATCGAGTTGGTTCTTGAACCATCATACTCGTTTTTCCGAGAGAACAAAAAAGGGTTGTCGCGTTGAACACATTTCGGAAATCGCGCTGGAAGGCCTTCAAAATCGTAGATTTCTGAAATTACCCTTATTAATGTGGGCATTTTGGTAAATTCTAAAATTAGATATTTACATTATTATTATTATTATTATTATTATTATTATTATTATTATTATTATTAGCATTTTCATGAGAGAAAAAAAAAAGAACAAGAAAAGAAATTACAGGGAGAGGACGCGAGAGAGAGAGAAAGGGAAAGAAGTTCGCGTCGGTGGAATTCGGCCACCTTCACGATGGCGGAGAGGCGACCCCCTAGTCATCCGGCCATGGCGCACCTGTCGGTGGCCGGCGACGTCGCAAGGAACGCTGGTAACGGCGAGGAGCAGGGAATAAAAGAGGCGTGTGATGAGTTTGTCATTCCCGGCTCGTCGGTTCGATTCACGGCTCGAGCCACCTACCAAATCGAAGCCCTCGACGAGTACTATGAGTATGCGGAGTTGAGTTTACCGAACAATGGCTGGTTGCACGTAAAACGAGGATGGAAACTACATGTGTACTGTAGCACCCAGATTAACAGTAGCTCTGATCGGAATTCTGTCAACACCAGCGCGTTCGTATGGCTGTTGGGAGTCCGAATATGCTCTTGGAATTTTGGTATGACTCTCCATTAAGAATGCGCTATTTTAAAGTTTACAGTTATATATTCGGATGTTTCCAGTAGTTCCGTAGTGTAACGAATTGACATGAAATGAATTGGATGAGTTTTTATATGTTAAAATGATGTATGTGGTAGAATCCGGGAAGAAACCGAATAAATTAGATTAATCTGGTAGAATTAGCGAGTTTCCGGTAAAACAGAGTTTCCCGTGCAACTGAGCTTAGATGACCGTAATTATAAAAATGACATATATGTGGCATTGCGAGGGTAATTAAGTAATTCTGGATAAGTTCGGAGGGTTCGAGTCCCTTCCGTAGCGTTTGTGTAAATGTTTCCTTAAGATTTACCGCAAACGCGTAAAATGGGAATCTAAGTCACCTAGCTAGTTTAGAATAGTATATAGGGATGTATTAAAGTTATGAAGTTTGAACCGTAGTATCAGAGAGGATTCGTGTATTCCAGGAAAGTCCGGAAGTTTATTATGGATGACTAGAAAGTTCCGCAAATAGCGATTCTGACCATGATTTGTTATTTGTTTTGGAAGATCGGACCGGGATTATGAGTGTCCGCCAAGCCAGGTAAGTAACCCATGCGATGAATGATTGAAATGCTTGCTTGTGTGTATAGTATTAGTATACTTGGGTATGGGGGTATGCGATGAATGATTGAAATGCTTGCTTGCTTGTGTGATTGAAATGCTTGATTGGGACTAGTGATATAAATGAATTATATATATATATATATATATATATGAAATAATAGAAATATATGTATGCGGATTGTAGAATGAATTATGTGTATATATATATATATATATATATATATATATATAAGGTATATAAAGAAAGCATGTAGATTAATAAACAAGAGCTAGTAAGTATGTGTGTAATGCATAACTACAATGAGCATGTGAGTATGAACATGGTTTTGTGCGTAAGTATGTAATTAACCAAGTAATATGTAATATATGTATTATATAAGAACGTTAGTATGTTCGAGTAAATATGAACTAGTAAGTATATAAATTGGTGTGATTAAATATGTATGTGTGTATAAGGATGGTATGAATGCAAGTGTCCAAGTTCATACGAGTGAGCATATATATATATATATATATAGCTATATATATATATATATATATATATATATATATATATATATATATATATATATATTTAGCAACATGAGTATAGATACATGTATATAAGATGATAGAGAGCATGGATGAGTAGTATACGCATTGCATGAGAACATATGTAAGTTTATGACATGAGATAGTATAAGTATGTTTGTAAGTAAGCATAAAGTATGGGTGTGTGTGTACTCAAACATAAATGTAAATACATGAGCATACGAGCATAAAATATTGTAAGGTGATTTTAATGTTTTAAATGTTTTTGAGGTTTTGAAAAGGTTCGACTATTTTGAAATGTTTTTGATAAGCAAAAAGGAAATTTAAAGAATCTCAGAAGTTTCCAAATATGGTTTTATGTTTTCGGGGAATGGGGGAAAAACCCACCACATTATGTAACTTATACAGAGATGGAATTGACGGACAGAGACATGTGCACATATAGAGGACTAGGGGGACGGCGATACGTAATGCCCTTAGATCCTAGTGTTTGAGACATGATGACGGCATAGGATTGTGTACCTGATCTCCAATTCACAGCTTGAGCAGTAGCATAGATCCGCACCCCCAGTTCTAGTTGTGGCTTGGGGGACGGCGATATGTAACGCCCCAATGTCATGGATTTACATATCTAGCTCTAGGGCGTATGTGGGACGACGATACGTAACGCCCCTATGCGTCATTTTTCAACAGATACCCAGATACAATTTTTCAGTAAAGATTTCCAAAAAGGAGTTTTCAGAAATAGTTTTCAGAAATAGAAATCAGTTTTCAGATACAGTATCAGATGAGTTTTCAAACTCGATTTCATATTCAGTTTTCAGTTTTCAATAAGAATTACAAAGGTATTGGTTTTCAGAAACGTTTTCCTGATTGGAGCTTTATAGTTTAAGATAAATGATTGTAACGCTGCTTGAGAATATATGTTGGTATATATGTATGCATATGAGACTTATGACTTACAACAAATGTGTTATATACTTTGATCATGTTATAAATGAGTTATAGAATTATGACGTATGAGTTCGAATATCAGTTAAACAACATATGAGGTACGTATGTGGTTTTGTTTTCGTATATGTATTATTGAGAATTATGAAACTTATGCATGTATGTATGATTAATAACATAAATGTAGTGAATAGTTGTAAGTTGAGTAATCCAATTCTAGACTGTATGTGAGTAATAAAAGAATGAGATGAGAAATGGTATTGTGAAAGCCAAATTGATGATATTTCAAACATCTGAGATATTGAGGAGTTAAGTAGAATTCAAATAGTATGCTTTGAGTAATATGTTAAACTATAGAACCTCACGTGATTGACTAATGGACATGTACAGATGTAATGCTAAAAGTATATGCATGGTAACGTGATGTATATGAGAGTTGTAGACAGTTGAGATTTAATGAGGGAAATGTGACTGCATTACAGTAAAAGATAAGATAAGAAAATTAATGGAACAAAAATATACGTTATTGTGTGTTTGTGCTGTAAATATGAGCATGATTACTTACTGAGTCATTATGACTCACACCACAGCAGTTTGTTAGTTTTGCAGGTTAGTAGCAGTCAGACTGAGCCAGCAGAATTTTGGTGAAGACTTTGATGACAGTGGATCGTCCAATTGCAGTTAAGAGAATCTTTGAGTCATTGGTAGAGTCGTGGGTCATCACGATAATTTTTATTTGTATTTGTATTGCATTTGTAATAGGATAGTGTGGTTTCATTTGAGTTCTGGCCGGAGGCCAAGTGATTTACATTTTTGTTCATTGAGTTATGGTCTGAGATTATATTGATTTTAAGATACCGGCCTGAGGCCGAGATTTTATGATTATGTTGTATTTGGATGCTGGCTATAGGCCAGGGTGCATGACGTTCTTCATACATCATGCCGAAATTTCATCAGAATCAGAGGCTTATGGAGATGGGTTTTCCTGTCTCCTGCTGGTAACATCCTGGCCTAGGCGGGATGTTACACTGACCCATAGCTCGTTACATGGATTAAATATGTTATATATATATATATATATTAAAAAAAATCTGAGATCCGAAGAATTAAGTCTGTATGGGTGTTTCAACACCTAGTGCCCTAAAGCCAACTGGTTTGAGAGTCACTGGCCCAAAGCTCGTTATATGGATTAAAGATGTTACAAAAAAATTGACATACCTCACTTTGCGCATATTGTGGTAGACAGAACAATTTTAGATAGTCAGGTTTGTTTGACCCTTTAACTACTGAGAATTGAGACAAACTCACCTAGTTAATAACTTAGAATCGAAGCTGTTTAGAGAGCTATTCATACACACACACTCAGAGTCTGATTTATATATTTTGTTCAAAGGAAAGGATTCTAGTTTTAGTATGTATTTTGAAGGTTCCTTTAACTTTATTGCTAGACATTCTCTGAGGACATTGTATATATAGTTATTATTTTATTTATTTTATTTATTTATTTATTTATTTAATGTGTGATTCCATGTGCATGTAATTGACGTGTATGTGTATCGTCACAGTAAGCCCTCACAAGACTATAACTCGTCCACTAGGGACAACTAGAGGTTTAAAGGCTTGTTCCATACGCTAAATATAATTGTGATCCCTACGAAAGTGGCTTAGTTAAATTTGATTTGTCAGTTGTTTATTTTATTTTTTGTTTTTCTCAGGGACTAGTAAAATGTTAGGTTTGGGGGTGGATGAGTAGAAAATATATCAATATTTACCGTCGATTTTACTTAATAATTTGTATAGTTTCTCGAGTTTTATGAACGTTTTGATGTGTATTTATTTATTTTACATATAAAATAAAATCGAGATTCAATGGAATCATTCAGGACAAAATATGGAAAAAATAAGGGCAAAAACTGGACTTTACATTTGGATTTTGAAGGTTAGAAACTTGAAATTGCATTCTAACGAAGTACAATTTCAGAAATTTCAACTTTGTGTAATTTTCGTATTTTGGCCATAACGTTCTACTCCAATATCGGATTGAGGTGATTCAAGTTCCAGATTAAAGAAGACTCAAAGATCTACAACCTTGACGCTTATAATGATTTCGAATTCTAAAGATTTCATGACCAAAATTAATGAAATATCATGAAGTATGTTATGTGTAATTATTAAAGTCATTTTCAAAAATAATAAAAAAATAAAAAATGGAAATTGTCAAACTTCCATAATGTTTTGTGCCATATTTGCTGGAGAAAATTGTGGAGAAATTGGTGGAGGTAAAATTTTACCTATAAATACCAAGCCATTTCATTTGTAAATCTCATACTTTCATTGAGGTTCTAATAAGGATCTAAAGATTCTATCTTGTGTGTTTAGTTTTTGTAATTTAAATTATGTATTTTTATTTTCAATAATAGTAGTAGTCTATTTTCTTTATAATTCTTTTATGTTTAGTAGTTAAATTTTCGCAGAGGGAACGGTGAAGTTTTTATTATTATAGTTTAGATTAATCTTCTTTAATTATAATATGGAAATTATAATTTAATATGGACTAAAGGTTATACCGCCTTAATGACTAGTTTTATTTATTTGACATAATGTGACACCACCTATATGGTCGGTCTTTAGGTGACAGATGATTACCGCCTATATGGCTGGTTCATGGATAAATAATAATACCGCATTTATGGTCGGTTGGACTTAATTGAAAATCTGACTTAATCAGGATACCGTCTATATGGTCTGTTGGTAATATCACTGATAATTTCTATATTATAATAAGAGAGATTTCTAAATTAAAATTGGTAAAAATGGATCCCATAACCCAAACATTTTATTTTTATTCTATGAAAGTGAAGAAACACAATATTCACTTGCTTAATGTAGGACACAGAACTTGACGATGCTGTTCTAGACTCGCGGCCTAGTTGGAAGTACGAAATAGCCCACGGGGGAACTAAACCGGAGAAATAACATGGAGTCGCCACCCGGTGTGAACCGGGAAAATGTGATTTAAGGTCGCACTCACCCCTCGTAAGGGAAGACCTCAAACCGTTGAGTTCAGAATGGTCCCTTACTTATGCCACTTGTGATGATATGACTTGTGCAATAAACTAACTGAATCTACTCAACGTATATGCATAAGGGTAACTTAGGTCTAGTTTGTATTCACCAAAATAACTCATAATCTAAGTTTGCATGCTTGAAACTAAGTCTTTAAACGGAAAACACACAATATCACACAATGAGCACATTGAACCATTAAACCAAAATAAACAAATAACTATTTAAACATAATCATAAACTAAACAAAATATCATGCCTAAAATAACGTAATCATGCATTGAAAATAAATAACAAACTAAGCTAAATCATGCTTTAATAACAAATAAATAACCTACAAACTACAACATGCTCAAACACAAGTTTGGATGAGACGAAATACATGTCTCTTAAGTGGTACGTGGCGTTGTATCCCGAGTACAAACCGAACTACCATCCATTCGGATTCGGCTATGAAATTTACGTCCGGGTTTCCATCCTATATACCACTATAGGGAACACATATTCCGCTCATCCAACAATCACATCATGCCCCAAATGACTCTCATGCGATAATATTTTTAAAATAAACAAAATAAATGAAAGATAATAAATAAAAGGGTGCCCTCAGGTCTAACCTCTTTTATCGTCTCACGAAAGGGCGTTACACGGTCGTTGGAAGGGTGGATGATCCGCAACTCTTCCAGTTCACTAACTCAACGTCCTTCCTCGCTGTTTCGCTGTTCGGGCTGCTGTTTTCACTTCATTTCACTATTGTTTTGCTGCTATTTTTAGGCCACTGTTTTTGCTGTATAAGGGACTGTTTTTGGACGTTTTTTAAAGGTTAGGGCTGCGGTTTTTGGTGATTCTTTGGGGGCTTTTTATGCAGTTTTTAGTGCAGTTTCATGGTGTTTTCTGGGCTGTTTTTAGGGTCAGATTGGCGTGAATCACTGGAAGAGGAGGAGGGTTATTCTCGGCAGTGAAGGGCTGTGCAGTGGGCAATTTGGGCGTGGACTACTGGCAGGTTTGGGGCTGTGTTTTGGCGAGAGTTTGAGGGGGATTTTGGGGCTGTTTGTGAGGCAGTTTAGGGTCTGTTTCGGCGTGAGTTTGGGCTGTGTGGAGGGCTTTTAGTCACGACAGGAGAGAATTGATGGTGCGGCTGTTTTGGGTGTGTGTGGGATGGCAATAGAGGGCTTACTTGTGGGGATAGGTCACGTCAATAGGAGGGTTTAAGGCTTTGGGTGTGAATGTGCTCTGAAAATCTTATGATTTGTGTGAATGCTCTCTCCTCTTAAGAAGGGTGGTGAATGGTTCTTTTTATAGGCAAATGAGTGGTGACTTTCCTTATTCGAATAGGAAATAATCTCCTAATGATGGTGACATCTTTTAATTGGTATCTCATAAGGAAAAGATCTCCCTAATTTAGGATAATGATTGGCTTTGATTAGGAAAGGGATCCATGAGATTTCTTTTAATTAGGAATGGATTCGACTTGATTTAAGCATGTGTTAAATGTGCATCTTCCTAATTAGGGGGTGATGGATGTGAATATGGCTTCTTTGGGCGTGGGCTTTTGGTTCTTTTGGTAGGCTTGGGTGTTTAGGCTTGGTGTATGGTTTGGTAAGTGGTTTATGGGATTTTGGGTCGAGGATAAGCTTTGAAATAGAGATCCAACGAGCAACCGAAGCCAAACAACTGAATTAAATCCAACAAAAATATCAATTTCCAACTTTACCCTTCCAACGTCCGTTTCCCGCAGCTTTCACAACTAAAGAGGTACTGTCTCCATACGAGACTCTTCATCGGGACTTATATGCAAAAATACAGTGCCTACACTTAATAACTGATTCAATTGTATTATTGGTAATGTTTTAGTTTGTTTATTGAATCTTAAGCTTAATGCTTCATGTTGCCTGATCACCAATAATATTGATGTGGTAAAATTAAAATGAACTTGGAAAAGAGATTTTAGGTTTCAGGCTTAGATTCAATAGCTCTCAATCTCACTTAAGTATAGATAACCCTTAATAGATTTCCTTCCAGGATAGACATATACCTGTCGGGCGGAGGTAACCATAATTGGAACTTGAACTGAATGATTTCAGATAACTTGGTTAACATATACATATGATCAATTGGGTTATTTGGGTGTTTGCATCTGACCATCGACAGAGGCGTTTGCATATTTTCGTGCTCCAGATTAATAGACTAATTTATTTCACATGTATAAGAAAATCAATTCATCATTTGAATAATATTGTGGAGTCATAACCTTAGATGTTTGTGTCTTTTGTTTATTTTCCTTAATATTTTCTTTTGTGTTTTTATTTATTTAGCAAAACCATATTCAGCCAACCAATCAAGCAATCATTCTCTTTTCCCTTTAATTAGGTACGTGTAAATAAATAGAATTAATAATTAATAATAATAGTAGAAATTAAGTCCTCGTGGGATCGATATTTTTATACTACTTGAGTGATATGTGCGCTTGCGTTACGTCTGTGATCACGCCGGTCAGTTATCCATTAATGAAACGCCATTCACTAAAAAAATTAAAACATTTACCTTATCATTTATGTTGGATAAGGTAAGTATATTAACTAAAAGAAAACCACAACAGCAGCATAGGGACATACCCCAAAGGGAACAAGCTAAGGAGAACAAGCTCTCGAAGCTAAATAAACCAAAGTGAAACAGACAAATATCATAATAAAGGAAACTCAGAAAATATCATCAGACAAATGCCAAGAAAGATGAAGCCATCTATTTTCAGAAGATAATTTCACTTTCTTTAATAAACTAGCATATGGCTGCATAGAAAAATAATATCACTCTGAATCATATTGAGGGCCGAGGAGGCTCTCCATGAAGTCTAACATTCTTCTCTCTCCGAATAAAGTAGATAACAGCTGTAAAGAAAAGCCACACAATCAAGTAACATCACAAACCACTACAATACTGCTCCATCTATAAGACTGTATGAGGCCAATCATGAGAGTTTCAAACAATACCACAGTTAGCCAAGTTAGAGACCAAACCTGAGAGTAATAAGGGCACTGGAAAAAGAGGTGGTCTATATCTTCTCCAATGTTACAACAAAATACACATGTAGACTGATTTAAAATGTCAAAGCCCATTAATCTATCTAGAGTATAAAGACTATCTTGTATCGCTAACCAAATAATGAAAACATGTCTTGGGACTACCTTGTGAAAACACACAACCCGACTCCAACTCACCCGAGAACCCTTATATCGAAAAGCCTCCCAGACACTCCTCACTAAGATGACTCCCCTAATTGTTTCCGTCATTTATTTAAAAATAAATAAAGGAAGAATATGACTAGGTTTTTATGCTACAACACACCATTAACAATCCGCGGTATCTAAATGAAATTATTGAAAATTGTAAATACGAGTCGATTGTAGTATTATAAAATTGCAAATATCATTTCTTAGATGAGAAAAATACATAAATGAGATTATTGAATAATAACAGCGACTGTAATTATGAAGTCCTTTTAATCAGTAAGTGTAATGCATCTTGTAATTATGTCAAAAATACGTTTCGACAAAAGCCTAATAAAATTATTTTTTCTCCTTGAGTTAACTAATATAATTGATCGAGTGATTTTTTTTAATTTTTAATTTATTATTTTAAATTTAGACGGAGATATGAAATAAGAAAGGCCATCAATAATAGTTACACTTTATTATTAGTTGAATTCGACACATTTATGACCAGTCAGTCAAACTATCCAAAAAATCGGAGTGAACTTATTCTTTTTTACTGTTGATTTTGTCATCCAGCGATACAATGTTATGCCTTGGTCTTGAAATGTGTAGGGAGGTCCTACCGTAAGTTCCCAACGCCTGGTATCAGAGCCATGTTGCTAATTTTTCCCGAGAGGTATATGATGTATGAATATAGAATAGAGGTGAGTATAGGAGAGACCCCAACAATAATTATGTCAACACCTACACAATCTTCAGAGTCTCTACTTAATAATAATAGTTCTTTAGAACCCCGTTCATCTATGTCTTTACCTAGATCTTGTACTAAAATCCTTGCGTCTAAAATAAAAAACCTTGTCGATTTTACTCATGTTCCTGAAGATGCACATATTTCAGAGTCTTCTTTACCTTTGTTGAGTCTGTATAATATTTACCATCATAAAAATTCTATCACCCGTAGTATTAGAACCCTAGTGCCCAACAAAGACCTGTTACTAAAGAGTATGTCCAGTCTTATAGCCTTGATCAGTGTTCGTTAGATGCTACGTCTAATGAGCAGTATGTCACTATTGATATCCTTCCGGATTTCATCTCTAGTTGGAAACAAGAAGGATATACACACCTTCACTTTGGAGCAGTCAGTCTTGCTCTCAGTTTACATGGCATAAGAGGCTTACTTGTCACGGCCAGGATAGCTTTGCTTGATACAAGATATATGGAGTATCAACATGCTATTTATCAATGATGACGTGGCTGACATATGGCTGTTGACATGGCAAAATTTGGACTAAATGATGACGTGGAAGCTGACATGGTAGATGGCGTGGCTAACACGTGTTAGATGACGTGGCATGTGACATTTTGTTGGGATTAGTGCTCAGAGCATCAATTCCTGGTTATATTTCCTTGTGAATACTTTTGTAAAACGTTTTATTATGAATAAAATAAGCAGTTTATGTAATATAATATATCTTCTAATATGGTAAAGACGTAATAGACCTTAGGATGATTAGTCATGATACTGTTGCAAAAGCGCCGCAACTGACATTCAGTTGTATCATGACGTTGCCATTCTCAGACTGTTCCTGGTCAAGGTTTACACTGCTTGGTCAGTAAAGTAAACCTGTTGAGACCTGTACATATCATATACTGGAATATATGATTCCAATGGTTTCTCAATGAACCATGAGTCTTGGGGACTCGTATAGACTTGTAGGTGTTTATAGCGGATAAACATTGAATGACTCACTGAAGATTCCTAATGGATGGTACACCAACGTCAATAAGAATCTTCTTGGGTTGAGTAGCACTTGTGATTCTTTGACTTGAGATACCACTGTGGGCACATGAGACATCTTCCACACTTAGATGGTAGTCACGTCACCGATATATTAATATCAGACCTCCGTCTGTTAGTTGGGAGTAGACAGATCCTCAGGGTGTCCTCTATGTGTTGAGATATGATCCGTAAGTTCTATGTACAAATCATATGTAGTCCATATATGATTAGCAATTAGATAAAAAGCATGGGCCCGTGGTACATTTAAGAAGCCAGTTCTAAGTGTTCTTTTTGAGATTGCTAATAGAGACGTCGACGAGATTGTCTCTATAGAGATTTGATGTTTACATCTATATCTCTTGAAATATCTGGATACCTATGATGGAGGAATTATACATTTTCCATGACCTCGACCTGTATGAATCAGCGAGTTTACCTATGGTCGTCATAATTTACGGGTGGGTAAATTATTGACACGAAATTGGATTTCGTGACAGATATGTCTGAATCTTGAGAGTCTCACTAGTGAAATATACTCGTAGAGCATTAGGACAATATTTATAAATAATACTGATTATTTATAAGTCGTTTACAGATTAAACGAAAAATACATGCAAATGGACCTAATAGTCATTTCCTAAATTTTGTGTATTTGCATTTAATGATAGATTTTATCAAATACACATTAATTAATTTTCAAATTGAGATATTTGACTAATATCATAAATATATATGTATTTAATATTTAATGTAAATATAATACATATATTTAATATATTTGTATTTAAATAATTATTTAATTATTTAATTGTTAAATAATTAAATTAATTAAAAATATAAATATCTTAAGTTTTGATATTTTATTAAATAACTTGAGTTGCTATTGTTGACTTGTTGAAAAGTTATTAAAGTTTTAATGATTCAAGTTAACAAGTTGATAAAGCTTTAATGAAACAAATTGAAAAATATCTAGATATTTTCTATATCACAAAATTTGGCCAAGGCCAATAGTGTAGGTATAAATTATTTTGTTTCATTTTAGGGTTTTATAAGTTCATTAGACACAAAATAAACACAAAAGAAGTTGAGAGAAAAGGCTTGAAGGCTAAAGAAGAAAGCTTGGAAAAAGCTTATTTTTGTAAGTTTTTCTTTAAAGTCTTCAACATGAAAAATATTTCTAACATGATTAGCTTCAATTTGTGATGCTTTGATGTTATGTCTACTTTTATATTTTGTGTTTAATTGATTGTGAACTTGAATGAAAGATGTATGCATGTAAGTAAGCTTGAAATGGTTTCAAAGGCTTACTTTTGATTATATGAAAATCAAGTTGCCATTATAGAGTTGTTAAGCCACTCCTTGGTGACCTAGAATTTTTCTAGAGTTATTTCAAAGTGGTGAGACTTGTTTGGTGTTGCAAAGAATGAATTAAAGGGTTGGATTTTAAAGATTTTGTAAAATTGGTCAATTTGGTGAAATTGTACAATTAGGGTTCTTAAGCCCTTCCAAATTTTGGTATTTTCATATATGTGATGTATTATGGAGTGTATATAATGCATGTAAATTTTTGGGTTTATTGGATTTGATCTTGACATGTTTTGAAAATAAAAGGACTAAATTATAAAATCTGAAAATTTGTGTTTGCTCATACAATTAGGCAAAAATTTGGGATTTTATTGCAATCTGATTTTGATGTATTGTATATGTTGAAAATCATTTTAGAAGTGATTTAGAATCATGCAAAATTATATTTGACAAATTTATGACTAAAATGATCAATTTGCAAAGTTATGGGCAATTCGATAATTACCAAGAAATTTGATTTCTTATGTAATTTTTCAGAATTTAATAATTGGATAATTAAATAAATAAGTTTATTTAATTGATCTGAGAAAAATTTTGAAATTGAAAAATTTTGATTTTCCATTATTCCGTTGTGTTACCGGATTTTCGCCATAAATCCCTACAAAATGGTATCAGAGTGAGTCTGATTCTAGACTTATATTTAATTTAATCTTTACTTGTTGCATGCATATGTTTATTTAATTTGAATAAATAAAGTGAAAAACATCTTTTGCGGAAATCCCTAATTAATAAGGTTTTATGTGAAATATGTATTTGATGCATATTACATGGTCCGTCTTTTCAATACAGTTTATGAATATTTTTCCATGACTACATCTGAGACCATGCCACTGTTGTGAGGGTGTAGTCGATAGAAATTTATTTATGATGGATATATATTAGATACTAGATAAATTTAAGCGAAAGCGCAATCCTGAACGTGCCCAAGCTGTCAGGGTTACGCAAGTAGCTTGAGTTTATCATTGATGAGTTTAACCTTGGTACGTCTCCTTGTGAACATGCCCAAACTGTCACAATGAGAAACGACCTTGAGTGATTGGCAATGAGTTGTCTACCTGATGAATATACGTAAGCGAGACCGTGCCTCTGCTGTGAGCTGAAATATATTCATGGGATCCATCTTTCACTATTTGTATTTAATTTAATTATTAAATCTTTGTATTCTATTTCGGGTTTACAATTTTGCATGATTTAATGGGAGGGGCATTTTTAGATTAAAAATCTATGATCTAGTTAATGCTTTTGATATTATATGAAACTGATTGATATTTGCTAACCGTTTTTCATGATCTATATAATAGATTTGCGATGGCGGCACCATCTTCTAATCAGTTTGTGCATATGCTGGATATGATCAAACTCAAAGGCATTGAAAACTTCACCGATTGAGACTTGGATTTAAGGATTGTCCTTGATTCTGAGAAGTTGGGATATGTTCTTGAGGGTTCGTTGCCCCTTGCTGTGGATGAGGACGCAGCTTGGAAAGATGATGATTTAAAAGTTAAATTATACATCTTAAGTTCGCTGTCATCGGGACTCAATAAATAATAATATTACATGTCAGATGCTTATAGTAAGATGATGCGATTAAGAGAATCGTTTATGAACCAAGAACAAATCGTTTTTCATAAAGTTGCAATGAAACATTTCCGTGCGTGACTGGAAGAGAGGCAAGCTGTAAGCTCGTATGTTCTTCACATGATCGATTTGATCGATCAACTGAGGCAACATAATCTCCTTCTGAATGACATTCTCTGTAGGAGTGTCATTCTTGGTTCGCTCCCAGCTTCATATCGCTAATTTGTGATGTACTTCAATATGAATGAGATTATCTGTACCTATATGAGCTACATATGATGCTGATCATGGTAGAAGAAGACCTAAGGAAGGGAGTACCAACTCGCCCTCCGAAACCTACTTCACTTTCTATTTCTTCCCAGACCTGGTCAAAGGGAAAGAAGACGAAACCGAAGAAGAAGAAGGGTTTTGGTTCTCAACCAAAAGGAAAGATAGCAAAGCCCAAGAGGGCATCCGAAGACAAATGCCATCACTGCAGCAAAGTCGAGCACTAGAAAAGGAACTGTCCAGACTACATCACCTAGATAATGAGGGAGAGAGAGCATATACATCAAGTATATTTATTTTTCCAGTTATTGATATCTCACTAGCTTGTGAAGCTGTTACATCCAACTGGATTTTAGATTCAGCTTGTCCTGTTCACATTTGGAATTCATTGTAGGTGATGAAGGAAAGTAAGAAACTGAAGCCTGGATAGATGCAGTTGCGCTTTGGGAGTGGAGACTCTCTGGATGCAGTTGCAGTGGGAGCATGCAAGATCCCTTTGTAAAATCGGAAACTTTTTTTGTACTACATTATACCAGGATGTGTACCTAATATTATATCTCTTTTTGTATTAGATACAGAAGGTTATCGTTTTAATATTAAAAACTGTTCTTTGTATTTATATGATAAACATAATATCCAGATCTTTTGTTGTCCAAATGATCATGGTCATTACAAATTGCATACTTCAAATGATATTTTGAATACTGGAGTTAATAAACGTAGTTTATCTATTGTTAATAATATTGAACTGTGGCATATGCGGCTAGGTCATATATGTGTTAAACACATTACCTAATTAGTTAGAAATGGTTTGATACCGGATCTCACCATTAAATCTTATCCAACTTGTGAATCATGTGACCAAAGTCATATTTTCTAGTGTTGGACACCGAACCACTAACTTACTGGAACTCATATATTATGATGTATGTGGTCCGCTAAGTCAAACTACTCACATTGATTATTCGTACATCGTTACCTTTACCGATGAAATTAAGTAGAAAAATAGATTGGTCAATATTTTAATTGCCTTCGATCTGATCGAGGCGGCGAATAAATGAGCAGTGAGTTCATGGATTATATGAAGGAGAATGGGATTCTCGCTCAATATACTCCTCTAGGTACTCCACAGGACAATGAAGTGTCTGAGAGGAGAAATCAGACTTTATTGGATATGGTCCGATCAATGTTGAGTTTTACAAATTTTCTTTATTTCTTATGGGGCCACTCTCTTTAAACAGTTGTATATCTTTTGAATAAAATTCCTTCAAAAGTTGTTCCTACGAATTTGTATGAAATATGGACCGGTAGGAGACCAAATTTTAGTTATATTAAGGTTTGGGGTTGTCCTGCCTATGTCAGGATGACTCAGAGGATAAGCTTTCGCATCAAGGGTAAAATTTTAGGTTTGTTGGATATCCTTCGAACACGAGGAGATATCTGTTCTATGATACCAAGCATCGAAATGTGTTCGGAGCTTGCTTCGCAAGATTTCTAGAAGTAGAATTCTTGTCAGAAGGTAGTAATCATAGATAGGTTGAACTTGATGAAGTCTAACCTGAAAACAACGAACCAACGGAGGAACGTGAAGTTCAAGTAGATGAAAGACCTTCAACACATAAACTCCGTAGGTCACAAAGGGTATCTAGACCTCCTGAACGCTTGTATTTGATACAAGAAAAGAGTCTTGATGTTCTCTCAGTTGAAAAGACTGATCATTTTACCTCTAGAGAATCGATGTTGGACATCGACTCCGTGAAATGGCAAAGTGCCATGAAATCAGAGTTAGACTTAATGCATGAGAATCAAGTATAGGACTTGGTTCCGCTTCCCGAAGGAATTTTTCCTATCTTTTGTAAATGGGTTTACAAAAGGAAGCGCGGGCCTGACGGTAAGGTTAAAACTTACAAGGCTCGACTGGCATAAAAAGATTACACGCAGCGACCTGGCGTCGACTACGATGAAATTTTTTCACCAGTAGCCTTGTTTAAGTCTATTAGGATTTTACTTTCTATAGCTGCATATCATGACTACGAGATTTGGCAAATGGATGTCAAAACGGTTTTTCTAAATGGATTTCTTTATGAAGAAATCTATATGGAACAGCCTGAAGGTTTTACGTCTAGCGAAAACTCGGGTATGGTATGTAAGCTTAAGAAGTCCATTTATGAACTTAAACAAGCTTCACAAAGTTGGAATTTGGAAGAATCATGTGTGTATCAGAAAGCCAGTGGGAGTATAGTCGTATTTTTAGTCCTCTATTTTGACGACATCCTAATCATTAGGAATGATATAGGGATGTTACAAGGCGTCAAAGTATATCTCTGTAAGAATTTCTCCATGAAGGACCTGGGAGAAGCTTCATATGTTTTAGGGATAAAACTCTATAGAGATAGACAGAGGAAGCTGATTGGGTTATCCCAATCAACGTACATAGATAAGATCTTAGAAATGTATAATTTTGGTAACTGTAAGACAACAAACATACCGTTCAGACATGAGATTCATCTTTCGAAGAAGATGAGTCCATAAACAGAAGATGAGAAGGTTAGCATGTCTAACCAACGTTATACTTCATGTTTGGGTAGCATAATGTATGTCATGTTATGTACAAGGCCTGATATTAGTTTCATTGTTAGCGTAACTAGTAGATATCAGTCCAATCCAGGAAATGATCATTGGATGACCATTAAACATATCCTGAAATATCTTAAAGGTAATATGGATAAGTTGATAATTTATAGAGGAAGTGAACTACAAGTTAACGTGTATATAGATTCCGACATCCAATTAGATCCTGATGATAGAAATTCTACATCTGGATTCATCTTTACTCTTAACGGAGGTGCAGTTTGCTGGAAGAGTTCCAAACAGAAGTCAATAGCAGATTCCACCACAGAGGTGGAATACATTATAGCTTCTGAAGCTGCAAAGGAAGCTGTTTGGATTAGGAAATTTATCATAAAATTGGGAGCTGTCCCAGTATCGAGAATGCGATTCTGTTATATAGTGATAATACTGGAGCCATTGCGCAAGCTAAGGAACCATTGGCACATCAGAAGTCTAAGCATGTGGAACAAAAATACGACATCATTCGAGAGATTGTGTCGTGAGGGGATATTGTCGTGTGCAAGGTACCGAGTGAAGATAATATAGCAGAGCCGCTGACGAATGCCATACCTCCGAAGTTTTTTGATAAACATTTGGAGTTGATGGGTATTAGATACAATCTATATTGACACTAGAGCAAGTGGGAGATTTTGTTGGGGTTAGTGCTCAGTGCGCCAATTCTTAGTTATATTTCCTTGTGAATACTTTTGTAAAACATTTTATTATGAATAAAATAAGAAGTTTATGTAATATAATATATATTTTAATATGGTAAATTGAATTAATTAAAAATATAAATATCTTAATTTTTGATATTTTATTAAATGACTTGAGTTGCTATTGTTGACTTGTTGAAAAGTTATTAAAGTTGTAATGGTTCAAGTTAACAAGTTGATAAAGCTTTAATGAAATAAATTGAAAAATATCTAGATATTTTCTATATCACAAAATTCGGCAAAGGCCAAATTTCAAGTGTTTAATTGGTAGTGAACTTGAATGAAAGATGTATGTAAGCAAGGTTGAAATAGTTTCAAAGGCTTACTTTTGATTATATGAAAATCAAGTTGCCATTCTAGAGTTATTAAGCCACTCCTTGGTGACATAGAATTGTTCTAGAGTTATTTCAAAGTGGTGAGACTTGTTTGGTGTTGCAAAGAATGAATTAAAGTGTTGGATTTTACAGATTTAGTAAATTGGTCAACTTGGTGAAATTGTAAAATTATGGTTCTTAAGCCCTTCCAAATTTGGGGATTTTCCTATATATGATGTATTATGGAGTTTATATAATGCATGAAAATTTTTAGGTTGATTAGATTTGGACTAAATTACAAAATCCGAAAATTTATGGGTGCTCACGGTAATTAGGCAAAAGTTTGGGATTTTGTTGCAATCTGATTTTTGTAGGGTAGTGGCCGCGAGTGCGCAGCGGAAAATTAAAAAATTATGATACCGCTATCCCTTTACCTAATACCCATTTGTTTTCATTATTCTATAAGCCTAGGCATGTTACTGTATATTCTAAGCATAAAAAAACTCATAAAACATGCAAATAACATAAACCTAAACATACCAACTATCATAATAACTCTAATTAAAATAAAGAGAGAAAAAGACTTTTTTGAACTGAAGACTCCTCCAGTCCACCCTCCAATCTACAAGCTTTTCTCGAACTCAGCAAGCTCTTCCACGTTCCAAAAAGCCACCCAAGTGTGTGGTCTCCAATGGTGCACACCAAAGCCAAAAATCAACGGCAAGATTACGCCTTGAGTGAACAAGTATTTTGCCCTTGGTGCTAGCCTAGACAAATACCTCAAAAATTTTAACTTGAGATTCCTCTAGTCAATTAGACTTAAGGATCCTCAAAATCAGTGGCTTACTCTTTAAAATTTAGAGTTGCTCACTTATATAAACTCAATATATGAAAGGTTTTTGGTGTAAAATTTGTGAAGAATTCTTTGGGTTTATATAGATGCTCCAAAGACAACAAAATTAATTAAGAATCCGATGTGGGATAAATGCTAATTTAATCTTAGCCATTGGATCTTACTTTAGTGGTTTAATGAGATTATAAAACCATAATAAGAGTTTGGGCCGAATTGGAATTCAAAACAAATAACAAATAAAAAAATTTACTATTCACATTACTATTCACTTTTATTTATTTATTCTGATTCCCAAAGTACCCCTATCATCATTCACCAATCCCTAAGCCACTATAGAACCTCATAAATTATTTGTTCAACACATTGAACCATTTATGAATAATTCCTACAACAATCATATATGCTGTTAAATTTGTAATGTGCACTGTTAACCATTGATTTTGACTTTATTGTGTATGACCTTTTGGGTTCCCCTCAAGTTGGACATGAAATGAATCATGATAATTTAATCGAACATAAATTATCCTCCGATCAGATGGTCGTTCGATTTTAATGACCAAGGTTGGTATCTAGTAACATGCCAATGCCCCCAAATGAGAAGGAAAGATACATACCCATTATGTATGCGATTTACATATGATATGGTCCATCGCCTCACTGTATCCCCACCGTTAGACCTAGGGTATGGAAAATGTCTACCTATATAGTCAAAAGTATGATGTTGATAGTATCATGAATCGTACAAACCCAAGAATCTCACATGATTCTTCCACTGCGGCCACAGTCTCAAGCACTGATCACACATATCAACCTGGGAACTGGAATACTACTCTTATAAGAAAAATATTATTTGAGAGAGTGGTGATTCTCTGTTGTATATTTACAAACTTCATGTGTTTCAACAAATGACCCAATCATACCCTTATGATCGGATCTTTTGAACCGGGGAAGGAGAATGTCAAAGTTATTTTATCCACACATAAGATTGTAAAGACCTCAAGTCTAAGGACTAGTCATACAATAGATACATGAAATTTCTCACAGACACATTGGATAAACACTCCATGTGAAAATTTTCGGCGGTCGGTTCGATGGACACGAACAACTCATGCATCCATGTGATACACCAAGTAGACGGATCTTCGTTAGTAGCCTATGTGATCAGCTACCCCACTTAAGGGCGGATCATATCATCATGCTAGTCTCTCCGCTTTGTGAACGCCCAGATTTTTCACAAAACTATGACTAGGAACGTTTAAGAGTAATGATTCTCATAAGGCATGAAGGCTTTCATCTTATTACTCCAAGGGCTTTATTACAGTGTTTGATGATTCATATAAGTTATGTAAGACACGTATTATAAAGATTATAAAGATTTCCATTTTATTAATTAATGAAAATATTACAAATACATGTACATATAGCCAATCCACAAGTTGGGTATAGGGCATATCCCTAACAATCTCCCACTTGCACTATAGTCAACTAGTATGAATCTGGACATCATACTCTCGGGTGTGCCTATCATGCTTTTGTTGAGTCAGCCCTTTAGTCAGAGAATCTTCAAGATTATCTTCTGTGGGTATTTTCTCTATAATAACTTTTTTTCTCTCAACAATCTCACTAATGAGATGAAATCACCTGAGTACATGCTTGGATTTCTTGTGGGACCTTGGTTTCTTTGATTGAGCAATAGCGCCCGTGTTGTCATAGTACATCATGATTCCATTCTTTATCCCGGGAAGCACTTCCAGCTTCGTGATGAACTTCGTTATCCAGACTGCTTCTTTAGCTGCCTCAAATGCTGTAATATACTCGGCTTCAGTGGTGGAGTCCGTTGTAATTGACTACTTTGAGCTTTTCCAACTGACATCACCGCCATTCGAAGTAAACAGATATTCTTTTTGCGATCTGATGTCATCCCCATCGGTCTGAAATCTCGCATCATAGTAACCAATGACTTTCATCTCAGAACAATCTCCGTATGTCAAGAACACATCCTTAGTTCTTCTCAGATACTTGAGCATTATTTTGACAGCTGCCCAGTGTTGCTTACCAGGATTTTCCTGATACCTACTCGTTATATTAAAAGCATAAGAGACATCAGGTCTTGTATATAGCATGACATACATGATCGATCCTATTGCTGAAGAATAAGAGATCCTACTCATATGCTCTCTATTTGAAAGAGTATATGGACTTTGCTCCTTAGATAATTTGATTCTATGACAAGTAGGTAAATTACCTCTTTTGGAATCTTCCATTTTGAATCTTTTCAAAACTTTATCTATGTATGTAGATTGAGAAAGTCCTAACAACCTCTTAGATCTATTACGGTAGATCTTAATGTCGAGGATGTAGACTGCTTCTCCCAAATCTTTCATGGAGAAATTCTGAGTTAACCATTGCTTGGTGGCTTGCATCATAGGAATATCATTCCCGATGAATAATATGTCATCGACATATAATACAAGAAACATAACAGCACTCCCACTACTTTTCCTGTAAACACAAGGCTCATCTATATTTTTTATGAAGTCAAATTCTTTGATTGTCTTATCAAATCGTATATTCCAACTTCTGGAGGCTTAGTCGAGTCCATAAATCGATCGTTTAAGCTTGTATATTTTATTATGATCATTCTTAGATGCAAACCTCTCAGGTTGTGTCATATAGACTTCCTCTATGAGGTTCCCATTAAGGAAAACTGTTTTGACATCCATCTGCTAAATCTCATAATCTAAGTGTGCAGCTAGTGCCAGTAAAATTCGAATGGACTTTATCATTGCAACAGGCGAGAAGGTTTCGTCATAGTCAATTCCTTAGATTTGTCTATAAATTTTCGCCACCAACCTAGCCTTATAGGTTTGGATGTTACCTTCTGCATCAGTTTTACACTTGTAAATCCACTTGCAGCCTATGGGTTTTATCCCTTCAGGTACATCCACCAACTCTCAGACTTGATTCTGATACATAAAGTCTATTTCGGATTTCATGGCCTCAAGCCACTTGACTGAATCAGTGTCACGTATTGCTTCGTCATAACTGGTGGGATCGTCATTATCAATGAACTAATCATGTTCCTCATCAATAAGGAAACCATAACTTTCAGGCTCATATCTTTCCCTACCAGACCTTCTAAGTTCATAACCTTGTAGTTGTTCTGTCTCTGCCCTTTTGGAGGGTCTGGGGTTTAGTTCTATATTAGTTTGTTCTTCTCGTACCTCATCGAGGTCAAGTCTACTCCCACTATATTTCTTGAGAAGGAATTCATTCTCTAGAAATTTAACATTTCGTGAGACAAATGTTCTTTGTTCATTTGGGACGTAGAACACGTATGCTCTTGAGTTTAAGGAATATCCTAAAAACTTACATTTAACTGCCCTATCATCCAATTTATTAGCTTGTGTGAGCTTAACATATGCATCACATCCCCAAACTCTTAGATAACTAAGACTAGGACGTTTCCCAGGCCATAACTCATATGGTGTTTGACTAACAGTCTTGGTAGTGTTGGGTTTCTAAAGTGTCCCAAGATTATTTGAGCAATGAAAGTAGTGTGAATACAAAAGTGAGAATGGCGGAATCATACTTACAAAGAACGGATTTTGGAGGTGTTGAACACAAAAAAAAAAATCCTTTGAGAAGTCTCCAAGCTCTCCTTTTGAAGATGAAATCCAAGCTCCAAGCTTTAATGTTGAATCCAAGCTCAAGGATTGGTTTCCCTATCACCTTATATGATTCTTTAATCTGCTAGCAATGGAGAAATTTTGAACAAAAATTTCCCCAATCACCCTTGAAGCATTCGGCCAAGGAAGAAAAGAGAGAGAGATTTTGCTTTGTTTTGTATTTTATTTCTAAAACAATTACAACCATTCAAAAAGTCAACCATTAACATGGTATATGCTTTTCCAAAAAGCATAAAGCAATTTGGAGGGAAAAATGGCTTTCAATGCCTCCATCTACTCCCATCATGAATAGTGACTGGATGTCAATCATTAAAAGGTGATTGGACTTCCATCACTTGAGTGACTAATGATGTGACTTGCAATGTGACTTGTGGGCCCCACTTTAATTCAAAATCAGAGTGGGCCCGCAAACACATTCTGGGCTCGGGTTCGCTAATTCTGAGTTAATGAATTTTCTGTTACGACTTAATTAAATCAAATTTAATTAAATAATTATGCCTAGCAAAATTATTATTCACGTCGCTTGCGAATTAATTCTAAATTAATTCGTTAGCCCGAATTAAAATCCAATTTTAATTCCGCGTCGAAATCTAATTTCGTTTAATATATCGAATATATTATTTTATCGATTAATTCCAAATTAATTGTTCTCTCTCTTCTAATAGTATTTTATCTTATATAAAATCTTACCGTAATTAATCTCAGATTAATTATGTTCGAATCATATGTCATCGGTGAATCTTCGGGAAGCGACCCATGAGATCCCTGGATATGTTGGCAGTAAATTCGATCATCGGACTATCTGAATACGTGCATACTGTAGGCATTGCATTTTCGCATGTGAAACCCGATGATGAGTCTCATTTGGAGGCACTACCTTTTGAGTCATGAAAGCCGCGGGAAACAGATATCGGAAGGGGGAATTCAGAATAAACAAGCTCACTGTCTTCGTTGGTGCTGCGTTCGTTACTTCGTTCGAACGGAAAACAGATTGCGGGCGTTCGTGCAGCGTTCGAGGGAGCGTTCGAACGGTATCGGTAATTCTGGTTTTGCTGCTAGCCTCACACCCAGCCCATTTAGCTCCCCAAAGCCCATAAAACACATCTCAAATAAAATAAATAAATATTAATTTAAGTATTAAACATTAATAAAATATTTAAACCATTTACCAATTAAATAAAATATTTACCTAAACTAAAAAGAAGATATGCCTAATTAAAATCAATCTTAACCAATTAAAGCCAATCATATATTTGACTTCCTAATCTAATAAGATATTTACCAATATAAAATATTTGTATTCCTAAACCAACACAAATTAAATATTACAACTTCCTAAATTAAAATATTTTGTCCTCCCTCAATCTTGTGTATGCCTTTCTCACCTCTCCTAATTTGGAAACAAGATCCTTTCCCTTGTCAACCCTAGCCATTCTCTATATAAACAACCCCTAACCAAGGCCATTCCTCCTCCTTCACACAACAAAAATCACACCCAAACTTTCTCGAAATCTCTTTAGATTCTCTCTACACACCCAAGACTAAACAAACAGACAAGAAGAGAAAACACTTCATACACACACAAAAAGAAAACAAAGAAACCACCACAAGCCACCACCCTCCGTAGCCGAAACAGCCACCCATACAGCAGCCCTCCACCACCGAAAATCACCACAAAACCACACAACAAAAATCACACCCAAACTTTCTCGAAATCTCTCTAGATTCTCTCTACACACCCAAGACTAAACAAACAGACAAGAAGAGAAAACACTTCATACACACACAAAAAGAAAACAAAAAAACCACCACAAGCCACCACCCTCCGTAGCCGAAACAGCCACCCATACAGCAGCCCTCCACCACCGAAAATCACCACAAAACCACACCCTAAAACACGCCTAAACAACCCCAGAGATTACCCCAAAACAGAAGCCCAAATCCTTAAAAAACAGTAACATAAAAACTGCATTGATAACCTTAAGAATAATCACTTTTAATTGCACTAAGAACCCACACAACTTGGAATAGTTCTTTGAAAACATTGAAACAGGTAGCCCGTGCAGTGAGCAGCAAAACAGGAGCCGAATAGGAGCAGAACGGAGTTCGAATCGTAAGCAAAGCAGTGAAACAGTGAGCTAGGACGTTGAACCAGCGGACCAGAAAAAGTTGCGGAGCTTTTACCCCCCTTTCGATCTTCGTGGAACGTGAGTCCGAGAGACGGTTTAACAGGTTAGACCTGAGGGTATCTTTCACACTTATTCTCATTTTACTTTCCGGTCATATATTTTGATTATATTTTCTGTATTTGTGGTACCTATTGTGTGTATTATGTATGTTGTGGGTATTGGATGAATGAGAGAGGTGTCAACTCTCGCGGTATATCGGATGGAAACCCGGACATAAATTTCATAGCCGATTCCGAATGGACGGTAATATGATCTGTACTCGGGCCACAACTCCACGTACCACTTGAGTAAACGGCACATTCTCTTGTTTTGTGTTGCTTTCATTTATTTATTCCCCGTCATTTAAATTATGTATGTCGTTAGTTATGCATGATTCAACCAAGCGCATGGGCTTAGTGAGTTAGTCCAAAGGTCCTCCATTTAGGAGATAAAGAGCCGAAAAGGCCACATTCGTGACACTACTTCGCCGCGCCGGTTGATGTATGTTCGGTTGGACGCGAGATACGTTCAATCGGGCATACTTAGTTTGATATTGTTATCTTTATTTTCGTATGTATAAGTCAATCGAGCGCATGGGCTTAGTAAGTGTGTTATGAGATCCCCTATGGGGAAGGGCTAAAAGCCCTTTACCACGATGCTTTGCCGCGCCGGTTGATGTGTGTTCGGATTGGATGTAAGATGTGTTCAATCGGGCATACTTGGTTGATATGATTGGTTCTATTCTTGTATGTGTGATGTGACGCGCATGGGCTTAGCATGTTGGTCTAAAGGTCCTCTCTTTGAGAGATCAAGAGCCCCAAAAGGTCACCTTTACGGTAGTGCTTCGCCGCGCCCTTTTATTTTCTGTTTATGTATTGCATCCTATTTCATGCATCAGGTCCGTGTCGTTCGAACGCGTTCACGAACGCAACTCGAACGCGCATGAGTTTTTGCCTTATTATGTGTCAGGTCTCGTATCCGTTCGAACGCGTTAACAAACGCCATACGAACGTGAGCCTTCTGTCTCATCTCCGTTCGAACGCGTTTACGAACGCTACTCGAACGTGAGCATTCTGTCTCATTTCCGTTCGAACGCGTTTACGAACGCTACTCGAACGTGAGCATTCTGTCTCATTTCCGTTCGAACGCGTTTACGAACGCTACTCGAACGTGAGCATTCTGTTTCATTTCCGTTCGAACGCGTTTACGAACGCTACTCGAACGTGAGCATTCTGTTTCATTTCCGTTCGAACGCGTTTACGAACGCTACACGAACGTGCACACACTGAACTGAGTCTGTCTTATTATATTCATGCATAATTGCCTATTGGTTGATCTTTCTTATACAATTGTGTCACAAATCGTATGCTTATGTCATGATAACATTTGAGTATTATTTCTTGCGGTATATCGGATGGAAACCCAGACGTAAATTCCGTAGCCGATTCCGAATGGACGGTAGTGCGGTCTGTACTTGGGCTACAATTCCACGTACCGTTTGGAAAAGTGCCCATATGTGTGCTTGTAGGGTCGATATGTGCGCTTGTGTTTTCTTGAATGTGATATGTAAGTAAAGTTATATGTTAGTTGCTATCTTGATATATGTTAAGCATGCAAATTTAAATGTAAGATATATGTGAAATACATGTATATTTAGGTGCATATTTTATTTTATAAATGTGAATTCAGAAGCATGATACCCTTAGAAATAAGTGTTTCTTCAGCTTGTTTAAATTATTATATAAATCCTTTCATTACAAGTGACATGAGTAAGGGACCATTCCGAACCCAACGGTTTGAGGTCTTCCCTTGCGAGGGGTGAGTGCGGCCTTAAATCTTTGTCCCGGTTCACACCGGGTGGCGACTCCATGTTATGTACACAGAAATGCCTCCATCGGGTGGCGACACCAAGGCAATCACAGAAATGCCTGCACCGAAGACAGAAAAGGAAGTCAGGGCATTCTTGGGGAAGATTCAGTACATCAGTCGGTTTATTGCCAAGTTGACATCGGTATGTGAGCCTATCTTTAAACTGTTGAGAAAAGATCAGCCAGTGAGATGGAATGAACAGTGTCAGACCGCCTTCGACAGAATCAGAGAATACTTGGTGAAGCCACCCGTGTTGAAACCTCCGAGGCCGGGTAGACCTTTGATATTGTATTTGGCTATAGAATCAGAAGCATTGGGAGGTATGATGGTACAGGCAGATGAGACAGGGGTAGAACATGCAGTTTATTATCTGAGTAAGAAGCTGCTTCCGTATGAGGCTCGGTATCAGGAAGTTGAGAAGATCTGTCTTACAGTGGTATGGGCTTCCAGAAAGTTGCGACATTACTTCCAGTCTTACAAGATCCAAGTGGTGGCAAAGGAGAATCCTCTGAAATATCTTCATTCAGTGCCTTCACTAGTGGGAAAACTGGGCCGATGGTTGGTATTGTTGACAGAGTTTGACATCGAGTATATCACCTCCAAAGTGATCAAAGGACGAGCAGTAGCGGAGTTTCTGGCATTGCAACCTGTTGAGGGGGATCAATATAAGTTTGAGTTTCCAGATGAAGAGATCCAGGCAATAACAGTTCAGAGATGGAAGATGTATTTCGACGGAGCAGTGAATTACAAGGGAGCCGGAATTGGGATCGTGATAGTAACCCCCGAGGGAGAGACTTTGCCTTTGGCTAAGAGGTTGACATTCAGAGTGACTAATAACATGGCTGAGTATGAAGCATGTGCTTTTGGCCTGACAGCATTGATAGCCTTGAAGGCCGGGAGTGTGGAAGTCTACGGAGATTCTATGTTGGTAGTCCAGCAGATGCGAGGAGAATGGGAATTGAAAGAAGAACGGTTGAGGCCTTATCTTTTTCACCTCAGAAAATTGGCACAGGGTATCCCCGAGTGTAAGTTTCAGCACCTACCGAGAGAAGAGAATCAGATGGCAGACGCATTAGCTACACTAGCAGCGACTTGGGAAAATCCAGAGAAGTTAGTGATGAGACCATTGATACTGACAACAGCAAGTAAACCTGCTTATGAGATAGAAAGAATTCTGGAAGTTGAGGTTGATGATGGTAAGCCTTGGTATTATGACATTCAGAGGTATCTGGAACATGGTGAATTCCCGGAAGGGGCGGGCAGAAAAGACAGAATAGCCATTCAGAAGTTGGCTTCCCAGTATGTGACTCTGAGAGGGGAACTGTACAAGAGGCAGGCAAACGGTATTCAGTTGAAATGTTTGAGAAAAGAAGAAGGTCAGAAAGTGATGGAAGAGGTACATGCCGGGGTATGTGGTCCGCACATGAATGGGTTGAACTTGTCCCGCAAGATAGTGAGACAGGGGTTTTATTGGTCAACCATGGAGACAGACTGCGCGAAGATGGTAAAACACTGTCATGACTGTCAAGCACACGGTAATTTGAATCACTTACCGCACACAGAATTGCACGGGTTGTCAGAGCCGTGGCCTTTCTCAGCATGGGGAATTGATATGATTGGGGAAATTCGACCAAATGCATCAAATGGGCATCGCTTCATAGTGGTGGCAGTAGATTACTTCTCAAAGTGGGTGGAAGCCGAATCCTTCCGTAATGTTACAGCGAAGCAGATGGCAAAGTTCATAGCTCGGAACCTCATTTGTCGGTATGGTATGCCGCATCATGTAGTGACAGACAACGGGGTCCAGTTTCAAGGAGAGACGAAGGCAATGTTACAGAGACATGGGATAGGCCACCACAAGTCATCACCGTACAGGCCGCAGGCAAATGGGGCAGTTGAGGCAGCCAACAAGACTATAAAGACAATTCTAGCCAAGATGACAGAAAATTGTAGAGATTGGGCCGAGAAGTTACCGTATGCTTTGTGGGGGTACAGAACATCCGTAAGGACGGCAACAGGTGCAACACCTTACTCCTTGGTCTACGGGATGGAAGCAGTATTACCAGTAGAAGTAGAAATACAGTCCCTGAGGGTATTGGCAGAGGCAGAATTACCGGAACAGGAATAGGCCGCACAGAGATTTGATCAGTTGGTACTGTTGGATGAGAAAAGAACAAAGTCTTTGTATCACATGCAGTTGTATCAGAAGAGACTAGCCCGGGCATTCAACAAGAAAGTACGTCCCACAAAGATCAGAAAGGGTGATTTGGTACTTAAGCAGTCGAGGCCGTCGACGACGGACCCGAGAGGGAAATTCAGGCCTAACTGGGAAGGACCTTACATCGTTCAGAAAGTCATGGGAAATGGAGCAGTGAAGCTATCAGACTTGGAAGGAAATGAATTCACAGAACCAATCAATGTCGACAGGTTGAAGTTGTACTTTGCTTAAGAAGACTTGGTCGCCAGCGGAAGACCTAACCCCACGGAATAAGAAAACTCCTGCATACATGCATACACGTAACCTATTGCATATTTTTGTGTGTTCTGTTTTGTGTAAACAGGTGTTGAAGACGGAAAAGAGCGAGCAGTGAGCCAATCAGAGATGGTAAAGGCACAACATTTGATATGGGCAGTAATCTGAAGATTGAGGTCCCAATGAAGTTAAGTTCCGGGTATGGGTCTCGGAGGACGAAGCCCATATCGACTGGGGAGTGAGGCTCCACATCACATCATGTCAGCTTGGGGGCGAAGCCCATATCGGCTGAGGAGCGAAGCTCCACATCATCATTTTCGGGATGCGTCCCAGGGTCGAGGCCCACATTTTGTCAGCGGTATTGGGATGCGTCCCAGGGTCGAGGCCCCCATTGTCGGTTGCAGCTATTGGGATGCGTCCCAGGATCGAGGTCCACTGCATCATCATTTTCGGGATGCGTCCCAGGGTCGAGGCCCACATTTTGTCAGCGGTATTGGGATGCGTCCCAGGGTCGAGGCCCCCGTTGTCGGTTGCAGCTATTGGGATGCGTCCCAGGATCGAGGTCCACTGCATCATCATTTTCGGGATGCGTCTCAGGGTCGAGGCCCATATTTTGTCAGCGGTATTGGGATGCGTCCCAGGTCGAGGCCCCCGTTGTCAGTTGCAGCTATTGGGATGCGTCCCAGGTTCGAGGCCCACATTATCAGCAGCATCGAGACGCGTCTCAGGATCGAGGTCCACTGCAGTATCAGCTCAGCTCGAGACAGCTAGCTAGCCAGGTAAGTAAAATGCATTGCATAACTTTGATAGGATTGTTCAAAGTCACACACTGCACAAGTCCCATCAAAGTGAGGGCGACTGTAGGCATTGCATTTTCGCATGTGAAACCCGATGATGAGTCTCATTTGGAGGCACTACCTTTTGAGTCATGAAAGCCGCGGGAAACGGATATCGGAAGGGGGAATTCAGAATAAACAAGCTCACTGTCTTCGTTGGTGCTGCGTTCGTTACTTCGTTCGAACGGAAAACAGATTGCGGGCGTTCGTGCAGCGTTCGAGGGAGCGTTCGAACGGTATCGGTAATTCTGGTTTTGCTGCTAGCCTCACACCCAGCCCATTAGCTCCCCAAGCCCATAAAACACATCCCAAATTAAATAAATAAATATAATTTAAGTATTAAACATTAATAAAATATTTAAACCATTTACCAATTAAATAAAATATTTACCTAAACTAAAAAGAAGATATGCCTAATTAAAATCAATCTTAACCAATTAAAGCCAATCATATATTTGACTTCCTAATCTAATAAGATATTTACCAATATAAAATATTTGTATTCCTAAACCAACACAAATTAAATATTACAACTTCCTAAATTAAAATATCTTGTCCCCCCTCAATCTTGTGTATGCCTTTCTCACCTCTCCTAATTTGGAAACAAGATCCTTTCCCTTGTCAACCCTAGCCATTCTCTATATAAACAACCTCTAACCAAGGCCATTCCTCCTCCTTCACACAACAAAAATCACACCCAAACTTTCTCGAAATCTCTCTAGATTCTCTCTACACACCCAAGACTAAACAAACAGACAAGAAGAGAAAACACTTCATACACACACAAAAAGAAAACAAAGAAACCACCACAAGCCACCACAAGCCACCACCCTCCGTAGCCGAAACAGCCACCCATACAGCAGCCCTCCACCACCGAAAATCACCACAAAACCACACAACAAAAATCACACCCAAACTTTCTCGAAATCTCTCTAGATTCTCTCTACACACCCAAGACTAAACAAACATACAAGAAGAGAAAACACTTCATACACACACAAAAAGAAAACAAAGAAACCACCACAAGCCACCACCCTCCGTAGCTGAAACAGCCACCCATACAGCAGCCCTCCACCACCGAAAATCACCACAAAACCACACCCTAAAACACGCCTAAACAACCCCCGAGATTACCCCAAAACAGAAGCCCAAATCCTTAAAAAACAGTAACATAAAAACTGCATTGATAACCTTAAGAATAATCACTTTTAATTGCACTAAGAACCCACACAACTTGGAATAGTTCTTTGAAAACATTGAAACAGGTAGCCCGTGTAGTGAGCAGCAAAACAGGAGCCGAATAGGAGCAGAACGGAGTTCGAATCGTAAGCAAAGCAGTGAAACAGTGAGCTAGGACGTTGAACCAGCGGACCAGAAAAAGTTGCGGAGCTTTTACCCCCCTTTCGATCTTCGTGGAACGTGAGTCCGAGAGACGGTTTAAAAGGTTAGACCTGAGGGTATCTTTCACACTTATTCTCATTTTACTTTCCGGTCATTTATTTTGATTATATTTTCTGTATTTATGGTACCTATTGTGTGTATGATGTATGTTGTGGGTATTGGATGAATGAGAGAGGTGTCAACTCTCGCGGTATATCGGATGGAAACCCGGACATAAATTTCATAGCCGATTCCGAATGGACGGTAATATGATCTGTACTCGGGCCACAACTCCACGTACCACTTGAGTAAACGGCACATTCTCTTGTTTTGTGTTGCTTTCATTTATTTATTCCCCGTCATTTAAATTATGTATGTCGTTAGTTATGCATGATTCAACCAAGCGCATGGGCTTAGTGAGTTAGTCCAAAGGTCCTCCATTTAGGAGATAAAGAGCCGAAAAGGCCACCTTCGTGACACTACTTCGCCGCGCCGGTTGATGTATGTTCGGTTGGACGCGAGATACGTTCAATCGGGCATACTTAGTTTGATATTGTTATCTTTATTTTCGTATGTATAAGTCAATCGAGCGCATGGGCTTAGTAAGTGTGTTATGAGATCCCCTATGGGGAAGGGCTAAAAGCCCTTTACCACGATGCTTTGCCGCTCCGGTTGATGTGTGTTCGGATTGGATGTAAGATGTGTTCAATCGGGCATACTTGGTGATATGATTGGTTCTATTCTTGTATGTGTGATGTGACGCGCATGGGCTTAGCATGTTGGTCTAAAGGTCCTCTCTTTGAGAGATCAAGAGCCCCAAAAGGTCACCTTTACGGTAGTGCTTCGCCGCGCCCTTTTATTTTCTGTTTATGTATTGCATCCTATTTCATGCATCAGGTCCGTGCCGTTCGAACGCGTTCATGAGTTTTTGCCTTATTATGTGTCAGGTCTCGTATCCGTTCGAACGCGTTAACAAACGCCATACAAACGTGAGCCTTCTGTCTCATCTCCGTTCGAACGCGTTTACGAACGCTACTCGAACGTGAGCATTCTGTCTCATTTCCGTTCGAACGCGTTTACGAACGCTACTCGAACGTGAGCATTCTGTCTCATTTCCGTTCGAACGCGTTTACGAACGCTACTCGAACGTGAGCATTCTGTTTCATTTCCGTTCGAACGCGTTTACGAACGCTACTCGAACATGAGAATTCTGTTTCATTTCCGTTCGAACGCATTTACGAACGCTACACGAACGTGCACACACTGAACTGAGTCTGTCTTATTATATTCATTCATAATTGCCTATTGGTTGATCTTTCTTATACAAATGTGTCACAAATCGTATGCTTATGTCATGATAACATTTGAGTATTATTTCTTGCGGTATATCGGATGGAAACCCAGACGTAAATTCCGTAGCCGATTCCGAATGGACGGTAGTGCGGTCTGTACTTGGGCTAGAATTCAACGTACCGTTTGGAAAAGTGCCCATATGTGTGCTTGTAGGGTCGATATGTGCGCTTGTGTTTTCTTGAATGTGATATGTAAGTAAAGTTATATGTTAGTTGCTATCTTGATATATGTTAAGCATGCAAATTTAAATGTAAGATATATGTGAAATACATGTATATTTAGGTGCATATTTTATTTTATAAATGTGAATTCAGAAGCATGATACCCTTAGAAATAAGTGTTACTTCAGCTTGTTTAAATTATTATATAAATCCTTTCATTACAAGTGACATGAGTAAGGGACCATTCCGAACCCAACGGTTTGAGGTCTTCCCTTGCGAGGGGTGAGTGCGGCCTTAAATCTTTGTCCCGGTTCACACCGGGTGGCGACTCCATGTTATGTAATCCTTCCCAACTAGGCCGTGAGCCTAGGAACGGCGTCGCTCAGATTTCTGTGTCCCACACATACCTCGTACCACGTTCTTATCGATTTATGAGACATGGTTGGTTTCTAGCAAAGCGCCGTGCCTACCCAATTCTCCAGAAATATTCTTAAAGGAATATATAATCTATGTCAGGAATAGTATACGTAGTATTGCATATTACGATCCAGTATCGGATGTCACATGCAAGGCCTGAGGCTGGAATAGTGTCTTTCCCGTACGAAGCATATATCAGATCATAATCAACTAGTCTCTTTTATCGGGTAATCATGACCTAGTCATATTATCCTGATGTTTGCAACACATTAGAGCACAAGTTCTGTATCCATGTGTGATCATCATCTTCATATGACTGAAGTGATACTTTCGTCTTGACATCACATCCAATACACTACGATTCTCGATAAACCCAGAAGAGGCGTACACAGAACCTGTTAAAGTCCCAGACGACCAAAACCAAAGCGTATTGATTGTCGCAAGTACTAGCGATGTAAGTCTCAGGTTAAGACAAAATACACCTACCCTGATTCGGATTCCCATAGACACATAGTCATACTACCAATGGGATTCCGAGGGGTCTATCCAGAGCGAAGCTGTTTCCGTACCATCGGTAAACACAACCTCATATCACACATGCATAAGTATCCAATACTTAAATATATGAGAACTGTGCTGTTACGCTTCCATAACACGAACAAGTGCAATACTAGTCTATTATGCATTATCATTGTCCAGTCTCGATAATACTATGGCTAGAGATATTTAATGATTAAACCGTTATGGATTGATATTGTCTCATATCTTATAATCCAGAACTAATCATAAGGACTTTTACCATTTATATATTAAAGTAATCAAATTAAAAAAATGATAAAATGTAATTTCCATTGTCACATAGTTAATTTGTACAAAAACCACAATGTCTTTTACAAATAGTGACGTTATGGGTCAAAATTGTCTAACAGGAAAGAGCTTGGTTTAGTAAGTAGTGTTGCAGTTTCTAAAGCAATACCCCAAATGAAAGAGGTAGATCCGTGTCTGGTATAATTGATCGGACCATATCTAATAATGTCTTATTTCTCCTTTCGGAGACCCCATTATGCTGTAGAGTTCCCGGAGGAGTCAATTGGGAAACAATGCCATTTTCTCTCAAGTATTCTTGAAATTCGTCGCTTAATTATTCACCACCTCGGTCAGACCTTAGTAACTTAATACTTTTATTAAGCTAGTTTTCTACTTCAGCTTTGAAGTCTTGAATTTCTCAAAGGCTTCAGATTTGTACCGCATAAGGTACACATATCCATATCGCGAGTGATCATTGATAAAGGTAATGAAGTAGGAGAATCCACCTCTAGCAGTGACTGATATTGGTCCGCATACATCAGAGTGTATAAGTTCTAATGTCTCCGCTGCACGCTGTCATTTACCTTTGAAGGGTAATTTGGTCATTTTACCAAGTAAATAAGACTCACAAGTTCCATGAGGTTCATAATTTAAGGGTCTGAAATATCCATCCTTATGTAGCTTTGTTAATATTATTTCATTGATATGACCTAAGCGTCTGTGCCATAGAAGTGATTCATTGAGATTATTCAAGTTAACGTTGTATATATTAGAGGTTGAACATTCTTTGTTAGCTTGTAAGACAAAGATACCATTATTCAAAATACCATATCCATATTTTATTTCATTGAAATAAATAGAACATTCATTACAACTTATTAGGCATGAAAAGCCTTTATTACATAAAAAAGAAATTGAAATGATATTTTTTACTATAGAATGTATATAAACACAATCTTCTAAGTCTAAAACTAAACCATTCGGCAAAACTAATGAATAAGTCCCCATGCACAATGCAGCCAATTTTGCTCCATTACCCATGCGTAAGTCAACCTCCCAATGATGGAGTCTCCTATTATTTCTCTGGCCTTGTACATTGTTACACAAGTGAGTCCTACAACCAGTGTCAAGCACCCAAGTAGAAGGTTCAGAGTTTTGAGAATATAGTTCAATCATATACAACATACCTGAAGCATTGGGCTTCTTGGCCTCTTGGGCTTCCCTAGCTTCCTTAGCTTTCAAGGATCTGCAGTCTTTCTTCCAATGACCATTCTTTCCGCAAAAGAAATATTTCCCATTTCCTTTTTTCTTCTCCACTATACCATTGGGCTTTAGGTGATCTTGAGCCTTGACCTTGCCCTTATTTTTCTTTGGGCCTCGTGGCTTCAGTTCCGTACCCATAAGCATGATGGAGGTTTTAAGCTCCGGTTTCAAGTCCTTCTCTGCTCGCTTTATCAGATTGTACAATTCTGCTAAAGTAACTTCTTTTTCAGATAGATGAAACTGCATAATAAAGTTAGAGAATTCTTTTAATAAGGACTAAAGAATTAGATCGTGATCTATCTCATGATCCATGATGAACCTGAGGTTGGCCAATTTTTCAATGTGGTCAATCATCTTAAGCACATGTCCACTAACAAATCCTTCATTATACCTTGTTTGGAATAAGGCACATGACACTTGGAATCTCACGCTATGAATGGAAGTTGCATACAACTCCTTCAAGTGAAAGATGATGGTTTTAGCATCCATATCTTCGTGAGCTTTCTGAAGTTCGTCCGATATAGAGCCAAACATTATGCAAACTGCTTTCTCATCATCATCAACGTATTTCTTCCAAGCATCAAATATATTTTGGTCAGCATCTTCTGCGGGTTCAGGGGGAAATGGTCTTTCAAGTACATAGTAAATCTTTTCTTATCGTAAG
This sequence comes from Zanthoxylum bungeanum, assembly GCA_019454045.1. Classification (NCBI taxonomy): domain Eukaryota; kingdom Viridiplantae; phylum Streptophyta; class Magnoliopsida; order Sapindales; family Rutaceae; genus Zanthoxylum; species Zanthoxylum bungeanum. Next base: position 64,506 of record SKCR01027603.1, read on the forward strand.
ATAATTTTAAGTTTTCTAAACCAGTCATTGTAGTTGTCCCCTTTGAGCTTATGCTCATCAACGATGGAGCGAAGTGATACTCTGTTTGCCATTTGAATGTTTGTGAAATATTTTAACCCACCTATTAAGAGAGAATGTTAAAATTAGGAATATGTTTTCATAAATGTTTCATAATAACATGGGCTTTTAATATTATGAAGTTGCTCCCAATCAATTGTTTTAAAATTTTAAGCAAATCGCATCAACCCAATATGATGGATTTCTTGTGGGCAAGGATCCCATTATCATCATTTCATAACTCTGACTAGGGTCGGTCGTTATAAAATACGATAATTAGATAGGTTCCCAACCAATTTATGATATAAATCACAATTCCTTGATCATTGGGTTGGGCAATCAAATATGCCATAGCTTATGCTAGTCCTTGTGGACACCCAATCTTTGCCACTAAGTTATAAGACCATGCCTAAGGGTCGCTGCGTCTTATGACTCAGAAAAGTCAAACCATTGTCAATAGTATGATTTAGGGATAAATTGGTATTGGTCAGTTTGGTAAAGCCTAGTTCTGCCAATACAGTTTAAGCCCTTTGGGTCTATACTTTACAATGTGAGGTAAATTTTCGACATAAATTATTATTGAGGATTTTAGCAAGTTTAAGTGAATAAATGTCAAATGGATTCCTCCATTGAAAATTCCCCAGAGGGAGGGTGGAGCGAACTATCTTAAATACCCTTACCTCGTAGGCTTTTATTGCCTTGGTGACAGGAATAAACAATATATCCTCAAATTACTCCAACACTTAAAATATGCTTTAAGGTAAGCTTTGAGTAAATCATTATCTAGATGTCTTCACAACTTTTCCTTTTGGCTATAAAAAGGTAGTGAGTGAAGAAAGACACCAAATCATTATCTAACTCTAGTAATACCTTTTGGTTAAATTAACTTTAGTTTGGAAAGTCTTATTAACGCCTTGGTCCCACCCAACTTGTAACTTTTATAATGTCTTTTATTATAAACAAGTAATTTATATTTATTACCCTTAAAGGTAATAAATCTCTAAGTTCATCACGGAATAATTACTCAGCTAAGGGATAAGCAATACATTCTTTATTTCTTTAGAAAGTCTCTAGATGCTTGCACCCTAAAATAATCATGCCAATTTTAATCATACATAGAATCATCAAGCATATGAGTTTTAATATGTTGGAATTATTTTAAGCATTAAATAACTTTGATAAATATTTAAATATGATATTTTATTTTTATTTTATTCAAATAAATTTACTATTTATATTTTTTGCAGATGTGTGAACTTTAAATGCAATTTCACAATTCAAATCTTAACCAAATCATGCGAAACTTGTGCCTAAAGTTAAGTTCCGGGTGTTATCTTTCCAACGAGCTTTTAAACACCCAAGTTCAAGTTCAAATGAAAGAGAACTAATCAAAACAAAAATGACGCGCTGATACCACTGTTGGGAACCGACTGCGAGTGCGCAGCGGAAAATTAAAAAATTATAATGCCGTTATTCCTTTGCCCAAGACCCATTTGTTTTTATTATTCTACAAGCCTAGGCATGTTACTATATATTCTAAGCATAAAAAAACTCATAAAATATGCAAAGAACATAAACCTAAACATGCTAATTATCATAAGAACTCTAATTAAAATAAAGAAAGAAAAAAACTTATTTGAACCGAAGACTCATTCAGTCCACCCTCCAATCTACAAGCTTTTCTCGAACTAAGCAAGCTCTTCCACGTTCCAAAGAGCCACCCAAGGTTGTGTCCTCCAAAGGTGCATACACCAAAGCCAAAACTCAACGGCAAGACTACGCCTTGAGTGTACGGGTATTTTGCCCTTGGTGCTAGCCTAGGCAAATACCTCAAAACTTTTAACTTGAGATTCCTCTAGTCAATTACACTTAATGATCCTCAAAATCAGTGACTTACTCTTTAAACTTTAGAGTTGCTCACTTATATAAACCCAAGATATGAAAAGTTTTTGGTATAAAATTTGTGAAGAATTTTTTGGGTTTATATAGGTTCTCCAAAGACAACAAAATTAATTAAGAATCCGATGTGGGATAAATGCTAATTTAATCTTGGCCATTGGATCTTAATTTTGTGGTTTAATGAGATTATAAAACCCTAATAAGAGTTTGGGCCGAATTAGAATTCAAAACAAATAACAAATAAATTTTTTTTACTATTCACATTACTATTCATGTTACCATTCACGTTACTATTCACTTATTTATTTATTTATTTATTTATTCCAATTCCCAAAATGCCCATATCGTCATTCACCAATCCTTAAGCCACTATGGAACCACATAAGTGACATGTTCAACACATTGAACCATTTATGAACAATTCCTACAATAATCATATATGCTGTTAAATTTGTATTGTGCACTGTTAACCATTGATTTCGACTTTGTTGTGTGTGACCTTTTGGGTTCCCCTCAATTTGGACATGGAATGAATCGTGATAATTTAATCGAACATAAATTATCTCTGATCAGATAGTCGTTCGATTTCAATGACCAAGGTTGACGTCTAGCAACATGCCAAGACCCTCAAATGAGAAGGAAAGATATATACCCATTCTGTATGCGATTTACATATGATACGGTCCATCGCCTCACTGTATGTCCACCGTTTGACCTAGGGTATGGAAAGTGTCTACCCATATAGTCAAAAGTATGATGTTGATAGTGTCATGAATCATGTTAACCCAAGAATCTCATATGACTCTTCCACTGCGGCTATAGTCTCAAGCACTGATCACACATATCAACCTGCGAACTGGAATACTACCCTTATAAGAAAAATATTATCCGAGAGAGTGGCGATTCTATGTTGTATCTTTATGAACTTCGTGTGTTTCAACAAATGACCCAATCATACCCTTATGACCGAATCTTTTGAACCGGGGAATGAGAATGTCAAAGTTATTTGATCCACACATAAGATTATAAAGACATCAAGTCTAAGGACTAGTCATACAATCGATACATGAAAGTTCTCATAGACACATGGGATAAACACTCCATGTGAAAACTTTCAGCGGTCAGTTCGATGGACACGAGCAACTCATGCATCCATATGATACACCAAGCATACGAATCTTCGCTAGTAACCTATGAGATCAACTACACCACTTGAGGGCGGATCATATCATCATGCTAGTCTCTCCGCTTTGTGAACGCCCAGATTATGCACAAAACTATGACTAGGAACGTTTAAGAGTAATGATTCTCATAAGGCGTGGAACCCATCATCTTATTATTCCAATGGCTTTATTACAGTGTTGATGATTCATATAAGTTATGTAAGACACGTATAATAAAGATTGTCATTTTATTAATTAATGAAAATATTACAAATACATGTACATATAGCCCAACTACAAGTTAGGTATAGGGCATATCCCTAACAATTTTGATGTATTGGATATGTTGAAAATCATTTTAGAAGTGATTTAGAATCATCCAAAATTATATTTGATAATTTTAGGACTAAAATGATCAATTTGTAAAGTTATGGTGTAATTCAGTAATTACCAAGAAATTTGATTTAATAATTGGATAATTAAATAAATAAGTTTATTTAATTTATCCGAGAAAAATTTTGAAATCGGAAAATTTTGATTTTCCACTATTCCGCTGCGTTACCGGATTTTCGCTATAAAACCCCTACAGTATCTACTGACTGGGCCGGGCTGCTAACTTGTTAGATGACGTGACACTGACTTGCGTACGGACTCGGTGCTGATGTGCTGTTGACTTAGTGATGACATGGCATTGATGTGGTCGTCTTCAACCTTCATTAGCGCGTGTGGCGCGTGGGAAACTGTCTGGATGGCGCGTATGACTCTTGCGGCACCTTTGGACCCCCGTTTGATCACCAAAATATACCACCGTGCTTGTCTGAACGTAAAAAAAAAACTAATGGTATGTTCAAAATTAAGTTTTGATAACTTTCCCGAAACCTAAATTTTTTGAACCTGTTCTTCGGTTTTACAATCCCAATGTATGACTAAAACTATTGATACCACTTGTTGTTATTGTCTGATAACTAAAGAATGTTTATGATGAAAAACTGAATTCTATTACTATAAGAACAAAATTTACAAGTGTTTAAACTTTATAAAAAACTTCACTCTCTCTATACTTTCTAAGCTTTCTTGCCTTGAAGCTTAATGTTTGAGATGGTTTGAGCTATCATATGAGCTCTCAATTTGTAGCCAAACACAAGGCTCAAATGTCAACAAAAAATAACTATAAACAATTCACCACCTAAAGTTATCTTCGAAGTTTGTTTCATTATCAAAAGTGATTGGACTATTTTCCAACTCCACCAAAAGGTGGTTTGGAGGCTTGCAATGGTGGTGACATGTAGTTGGATTATTCACATTTATAAATAATAATTATTAATATATCCATTCTATCATGATTAATTCTTAAAAACCTAATGAATTTCATAAGTATTCATAATTTTCTATAATCTTTTTAATTAACTTAAAGTATAGTCACAAATTAACTTTCTTCATTTTTATTTCTTGTTTTACTCATCTGCATTCCAACATTATTATTATTATTATTATTTATAACACATTAATTTTTTTAATACATAATTGAGGAACGTGGGCAAAGGGAGCTCTATGATTGCCTTCGTTTTATCTTGAGATCGTGGAGCATGATTGCAGTAGAAGATACATGAACAATATTACAAGGCTCCGTAAGAATCAATACACAATTAATTAATTTTTTATATATATATAAATATAATTATTAAATAAATGACAAAATCAAGAACATTGGGCCAATAGGCCATTGATTGCACATACTGTAAAGGTCATTAACGAATTTCGATAAAACTCTATTTTTTGATTTTGATTAAAATATAATTTTTAAGTATTTAATTAATGATAAAAATATGATTATTAATTGTGATTTTTTTTAATAATTATATTTTAGAAAAAAATAATTTATTTTACTTTTTATTATTATCTCTTTAAAATAAGATAAATGAGATAGAGTGAAAGGATGATAGTCATTCCCTAACCAGGACATAAGTATACATGAAGACGAGGATGTTGGAAAATGCTCACTTATAAGCATTTTGAGGAACAATTTTAAGCATGGTCCACTTCGTGTTAGTGGGTGATTTTGAGTGATTCGGATACTCCTCCGTGAGTAGTTCGGAATGATATATTCATATGCTTAAAATGATGTTTGGGTGAATGAGAAATTGTTGCTCAAAGTTCACCCATTGGTGTTGGAAAATAAAGAGATATTAGCTTGTCCCACATAGGAAAGCTAATAAAGGGAAATTGTGCTTATATATGATTGCTCATATGTAGATGGGTAAGAGTTATAAGGATAAAGGCTCTCTCTACGTGCGCACGCAGGGGGGGTTCAAATCAAAATCCAAACAAGCCTGACTCGTGTGCACCCGCGCGTCATGCGTACACGAATGCCGGACCAAATTGTGCGGGCATGGCCCAGCCAATTTTTTCAAGTCTTTTGAAGTTCCATAACAGTTAAATTAATTATATTAATTAACATGGTAGTTACTTCAAAATGAAAGGCCTCACATCCCACTAATGTGATTTAATTGGCATGTTAATTTCCTTTTAAAATAGGCATTGGTTTTCGTTTTGAAAAATATACACAACACAGAGAGAAATAAATATTTCAGAGCATTTTGTTTTTCTTTTTCCTTTATTTTTAGAGAGAGTTCAAACACTTTGTGGTTCGTTGGAAACGAGTTTGGTGGTGCCCATACTCGTTCGTTCTCTGTTGTATCCTGGGAAACAAACGTCTCACGTTCTACTGCACCTTCGGTAGGGGAAGAATTTATTTTAAGGAGATTGTTGCCTCATCAACAAGCCTCAGAATAGTGAAATATTTGGTTTGGTTCTGACTCAAATCACAGATTTCAGAGGCAGCCACTTCATATAAGTTTAGAGGCATCATCACCGGGTTCCTCGTCAGACTTTGCCTTCAAGGTCTGCCGCCAGATGTACGCTGATTTCAGGGTCTGCTCGTGTGGGTCTGCTCTCCTCGTCAGGGTCTGCTCTGCTCGTTGTTGGGTCTGAATTAACTCATCAAGGTCCGAAGCATTACATCAGGGGCTGAGATTGAGCCTGATTCGGATTTCCTTACTACTTTAATTTTTGTGTTGTGTTTTTACTGATTGTTCAAGTCCTTTTTAAGAATACAGTAAGCGAATAAGTGTAATGGAGGATTTTGTGTCTTTATAAATACAGCAACAAGCTTCCCATTTTTACCAACCAGCCCTGGCCATGAGCTCTTATCTGTACAAATATTTATAAAAGTTAGTTAATACAAACTTTTTAGCCAATGATACTTGGGAATGACTATCATCATTTCACTCTATCTCTTTTATCTCCTATTAAGGGTTAGGATTTATTCAAGATAAATCCAATGGTCATTATCTTGACAGCACAAAAGCCACTCATCAAATTCATTAATGTGTTGTCAAGATAATGATCATTGGATTTAACTTAGTTAAATCTCAATCCTTAAAAGAAGATAAAGGATATTAGAGTGAAAGGATGGTAGCCCAACTCGTCCTGGTTATGGTTTCCTTACAAAGGATATGAGGTGGGATAGGGTCGTGTCTGGGTCGACGAGGAAGGGATTGTGGATAAAGTTCCTAGAATTGATTTGTTTATTGTGTATGTGATTGTTTATGAGAAATATGTGATGAATTTATGTTATATAGTGTGTATGCCTGTATGTATGTTTGATTGGATGATTTGCGTGGTAGTAGTCGAGCTGGTTAGGAATCCGTTCGGATGGAATTCATGTCATACATATTCTAAAATAGGTAATGAGTCTCGTACGAGCATTGTGTGCGTAAGCCAGCCATATGTTTTTATTATTGACAATGTGTTCTCTGGCGTATTGATTGTTATATGTGCTCTATGGTTGGCTACACGATGATTGCATGTATGTCTGTGTGTATGTGTGTGTATGATATAACTATTAAAATATACGGATATTGTATACTTATGTGTAATGAATGAATTTGAAAACTAATGTGAGCATTAGATGCTATAACATGTATTTGTTAAGTTGTATTGGAACGTATGTATATGTTTAAGAATACTAAAATTTTAATTGCATGTATATAAGAAAGTGTGTTACAGTATATACAGGTGCATATGAATCCCGAATGTTAAGCTATTGTAAGGTCACCATATTAGAAGAAAGATAAAAGAGGTTTGTTTTGGTATAGAAGAAAGTTTATTTGGTTTATCGAAATGAGGGTATTTCATATATGTGCATTTGTAATAAAGTTTAAGAATGTGACTTCAAGTTTCTTGTGATTGGAATGGTTTCTATGTAAAAAGACATATTGTATGAATTAAATATTTGGTTAACAGATTGGTGTATATGTGAATATGTAGACATGAGAAATTGACATAGGTTAAGCATAAAGGATAATAATAAGCTAATAAATCGAACTCGAAATAATTTAGTAAATTTGATAAACTGTTGATATGTTTGATTTATTTGTTTGTAATAATAGCATGATTACTTATTGAGTTTTAATAACTCACACCAAACCAGTTGCTAGTTTGTAGGTTGGCTACCGGATAGGTCAACCACTCCATCTTTAAAGTCATGTTCGAGACGTGGATCACCCAAGTGGCAGTCACCCTCGCAAGTGTCTTGGAAAAGGTTTAGAGGCCTAAGAGTTGTGATTGATGTTCTGTTGTTTTCGTGCTGAGAACGTGAATTGTATTTAATAAGTTAAAGTTTTAATTGTTAATGATATTATGGGCATACCCTTGAGTGTTGATAGATGATATGGGCATGAAGACCTTAAGTAATGTTTTTGATGTGTTGGTGTGGACCTGAGGTCTATTTTGATACATGATGTTTATTTTTGAATCGCTTTGGTGCTCAACTGAGATCCATGTTGTCCGGTTTTAGGATACATCATGCCGAATTTTCGTAAATTTAGAGGCTTATGGAGATAAGTCAATCATGTTTCCTTCTGGTAGTATCCTGCCTCTGGCGGGGTGTTACAATTGCTCGGGTGCTTACCATCACATATTTCACATCTCCCCATTACGTTCTGAAAAGGTTGGGCAAATGTTGTATTGATTGGTTCTGACATCCAGTGATAGTTGTTGGGCTGGACAACAGGCCTCAGAAAATCGCGCTATTGCTCCCTGATTTGGGGTGTATCTTCTCCTCGTAAAGCTCGCAATTCTTTTATCACCCGATGAAGATCCATTTTCAACCACCTGAAAAATAAAAGAAATAAATAAAAATTACAGATAAAAATAAAGAAAATTATATACAAGTAAATCAGATAGCTTTAAAATTAATAACTCAAGAAAAATAAGTCCCCGACAACAGCGTCAAAAACTTGACCGGTGTGATCACACACGTAATGCAAGCGCACATATCGCTCAAGTAGTATAAAAATATCGATCTCACGAGGACTTAATTTCTACTATTGTTATTAATTATTGATTCTATTTATTTAAGGGTAGCTAATTAAATGGAGAAGAGAATGATTGCTTGATTGGTTGGTTGAATGTGGTTTTACTAAATAAATAAAAACACAAAAGAAAATACTAAGGAAAGTAAACAAAAGACACAAACATCTAGGGTTATGACTCCACACAATATTATTCTAATGATGAATTGATTTTCTTATACATGTGAAATAAATTATTCTGTTAACTTGGAACACGAAGATATGCAAACGCCTATGTCGATGGTCAGATGCAAACACCCAAATAACCCAATTAATCACATGTCTATGTTAACCAAGTTATCTGGATTCATTCAATTCAAGTTCCAATTATGTTTACCCCCACTCGACAGGTATATGTCTATCCTGGAAGGAAATCTATTAAGGGTTATCTATCCTTAAGTGAGATCGGGAGCTATTGAATATAAAGCTGAAACCTAAAATCTATTTTCCAAGTTCATTTTAAGTTTAACACATCAATCTTATTGGTGATCAGACAACAAGAAGCATTAAGTTTAAGATTCAATATACAAACTAAAGCATTACCCATAATATAATTGAATCAATTATTAAGCAAATGAATATTGTGTTTCATCACTTTCCTAGAATAAAAATAAAATGATGGGGTTAGATGATCCATTTTTACTATTTATAATTTAGAAATCTCCCTTATTATAATATAGAAATTATCAGTGATATTATCAACCGACCATGTAGGCGGTATCCTAATTAAGTCAGATTTTCAATTAAGTCCAACCGACCATAAGGTATTATTATTATTTGTCCATAAACCAGCCATATATGCGGTAATCATCTGTCACCTAAAGACTGGCCACATAGGCGGTGTCACATTATGTCAAATAAATAAAAACAGTCATTAAGGCGGTATAACCTTTAGTCCATATTAAATTATAAATTCCATATTATAATTAATGAGATTAATTTAAACTATAATAATAAAAATTTCATCATTCCCCTAACGGAAATTTAACTATTAAACATAAAAGAATTGTAAAGAAAATAAACTACTAATATTGCTGAAAATAAAAATACAGAATTTAAATTACAAAAACTAAACACACAAGATACAATCCTTAGATCCTTATTAGAACCTCAAGGAAAGTATGAGATTTACAAATGAAATGGTTTGACATTTATATGCAAAATTTTGCCTCCACCAATTTTCCACAATTTTCTCCACCAGACATGGAACAAAATATGACACCAAATGCATGTTTGGTGGAAGTTTGACAGTCTTCTTTTTTTATTATTATTATTTTTTTTGTTTTTGAAAATGACTTTAATAATTACACAAAACACACTTTCAGATATTTCATCAATTTCGGTCATGAAATCTTCAGAATTCGAAATCGTTATGAACATCAAGATTGTAGATCTTTGAGTATTCTTTAATCTGGAACCTGAATCATCTCAATCCAAGATCGGAGGAGAATGTTATGGCCAGAATACGAAAATTGTACAAAGTTAAAATTTCCTGAAATTGCACTTCGTTAGAACGTCATTTCAAGTTTTCAACCTCCTAAATCAAAATGTAAAGTCCAGTTTTTACCCTTATTTGTTCCATATTTCGTCTTGAATGAATCCATTGAGTCCTAATTTTATTTTATCTATAAAATAAATAAATACACATCAAAACGTTCATATAACCCGAGAAACTATACAAAATATTAAGTAAAAAATACAGTACATATTAATATATTTTCCGCTCTTCAATAACCAATGAGGATTCTAAGGTAAAAGGTTTAATCACTAGTTTCTTACTATGAATTTTCTTTTGTCAATATCTTATATTTTGTACATATTCATCTGTTTATCTTTTTGTATGATTCATAGATTATTATTGTGATGTTCTTTTTCTATCAATATTATATTTCTCAAAGCTTTAAGCATGTACATCAATCATTTCTTTTTAACGTTAAAATGCAATTGATACTTCTTTCTACTTGCAATTTTTTTTTTATTTTTTGGATAAAGTTAAGTTTGTTTTTTTTTTTTTTCATCCGAATACTTGCAGATAACTTTGGCCTCAGTTCGATCATATATGCAACTCATAGCAAACCATACAAAGTCTTCTAATGGCATTTAACATCTTTTAGATTTAAATTCATCACCTCTTGATTATACTATAAGAGTACACTTGATGGATTATTCAGTATAAATACCACGGATTGTTAATGAAGTGTTGTATTTTAAAAACCCACTCTTATTCTTACTTTAAATTTTTTTTTTCAAATAAAGGATGTGAATAATCTGATTGACATCTAAACACTTGCCTAATCATATACTAACAGACCCTATCGAGAAAGATTCAATAATAAAATAAAATTTTTAATGATACTAATTATGGATTAAAAGCCTTAATTATGACATAAAAGTTATTTTTTTCAAATTAGAAGGTGATTATCATGAGGGGAAAACAAGTCCCACATAAAAAAATGTTATAATAATAATAAAATAATAAAAATAAGAGGGACCGCCTTTTTAATTTTTTGAATATATTGGTCCCCTGAAAAAAAAAATAAAAGAAGGAGAATATTTCATGTCCCCACATATACTCAATCATAAGATTTGTGACCACACATTCTTCTCCATGTGAACTAAATAGAACAATTTATAAAAGATTTTAAACTTATGAAGACTTTGTGGTAAAATATTAAGATCTCTATGTGGGTTAAATAAAATAATATAAATCAGAATATAAATTCACAGAATTCTACCCATAGATATATAACATCTTATAATAAAACTATAAATAGTAAGCTCTCTTGCATTCATTTCCACACAAGAAAGAGCCTTAAAAAAATAATAATTAACAATGAAGAGTTCGTTATTAGCACTAGCACTTTTCTTCCTTCTCTTTGCCTTGGCTTCGAAACCTTCTTTGGCTTCTCGTCAGGAGCCTTCATTGCTTCGTTCCGATGGCAATAACTACGACGTCTCTGCAATCCGAGAATTTGTAGAAGATGGAATTGACCTAATCATGTCAAAATCCGACTGCCCAAGTAAGTAATATATGCTTTGTTTTGTTGGGTTAATATCATTGGCAAAAAAGTTTGTATTAACTAACTTTTATAAATATTTGTACAGATAAGAGCTCATGGCCAGGGCTGGTTGGTAAAAATGGGAAGCTTGTTGTTGCATTTATAAAGATACAGAATCCTTGTCTTAATGTATACTTATGTCCTGCTTCTGGTATTCGTTGCCTTACAAAGGATCTTAGGGGGGATAGGGTTCGTGTCTGGGTCGACGAGGAAGGGATTGTGGATGAAGTTCCCAAAATTGGTTGAGTTTTCGATCTCTTCTATTTCGGAATGAATAAATAAAGGAATAATAATAAGTGTGTGTAATTGTTTGTGAACTCTCATTCATGCTTGGATTAATTTGTGGCTTAACAATGTTGATCGTCAAAGCATGCATGTATTATAATAAAACATGTGTTATCCTTTATTATGTTTCCCTCTCTCATTTATAATGAATTATTCTCTTCCGCACAATTAAATTTATCAAATTAAATGATGTTTACTTTATTTATATTATTTTAATATATAAATATTTATTAATAAGTCCAAACACCGCCATTAAAATAAAGTAAAGAAATATAACCTATTATATAATAATATTTAAAGAGATATAAGTCACTCACCTATATTGAAGAGTGAGAAGTAAAATCCAATTTAAAGAATCTTAATTGATGTTTATTTTGAAACTAGTTTTGAGGAGGTGACTTTTCTATTTAGTAACCAAATAACATTTGAAGAGTCTATTGGAGTTGTTCTAATATGTAAGAATACGAATTGTAGTTTATAATTTAGAGACACAGTTCCAGGTGAAGGTCATTTGACAGCTATCAAGACTATCCTTAAATACTTGAATAAGACTAAGGATATGTTTTTTATGTATGGAGAAGGTGTTGTGATTCTCTGATTACTGAATAGTGTTTATTAGGAAAAAAATCTTTTATTATTACATGAATATAATTTATAAGTATTTCAAAATTTGTATAAAAAAACTCACACATTACACTATCTACCAAGCTCTCTTAACATTGAGTTTCCAGGATTTTACTTTCTTACTTGGAGTAATTCTCTAAGCTCTCTTATTTGGAGCTTCTTAATAAACTCTTTTTACATGGAGTTTTCTTGTTGAGAGTGTTTTGAACTCACAAAAAGCTATCAATTTATAGTGAAATTCAAAACTCACTATTACAGCAAACTAATAAATACACTTAAAAGAATTACTGGGGTTACACCGGAAACCGTGATTTTATTATGCTTAATATGTCTAACATGCCAAAAAAAATTACTGGGGTTACACGTGAATGACTTGGGGGGTTACAATAGGTTTGATTTTCACTGCAATATTGGGGTAACCTCTGCGCCACATGATTGTAACTTGGAGGCATGGTTTAACTTTGATACTATTTCTTACCAACCATAAACAGAACTAATCCTTAAAAATCAACTTCAAACATCTTAAACCATAATTGCCAAGATTACTTAATGTTTGCACCTAAAATATTCAGAGTCCAGCCCAGTTAACAAATGAGAGTTCAGCTCAAGCCCAAAGAATTAAGATAAAAATTGAACTGTTTCAAAAATGGAACATTGATTCAGTTTCCTCCATTATGATACATTTTCCTCCCATTAAGACAGATAAAAGTATGATGGACAAATAGTTGTAGGAATATGAATGAGCTATTAATGGCAACATCATAAAAAGCAAAGAAAAGAACCAACCAATAGGACAATCAACACAACTCAACAACAACAATAAAAAAAAATTCAACACGTCTTTCTACATCAATTTCCATCAGTTTTCTCTTATAGTGAATTTGGCTAGTAGTTTATATATCTAGAATGATTTTTTACTCGCACGAGTTTTCCACCCTGTCAACAAAATTCTTATGTTGACTATTTTGATGTTTTCAATTATTATTTCATTTATATATGATTTAGAATTAAGGGTGCATATTTTTAATTCATAGAAACAATAATTAAGATATATATTAAATTATTGTGTATAATTCTGTATAGCGTCAGAACCAAAGACGAAAATTGAATTTCACATTCCATATTCATGGCACCTACACATGCTAAATTTTCTACTAGTTCAACTATTTTATGCCAAATATTATAATACAGGCGTCATCCATGCGCCATACGATTCTAACTTAGAGAGAACTCACTCATGGTATTGGCTCTGATACTATTTCTTATAAATTTATATGTATAACTCATTTTGAAAAACTGGACGTAAGAAGAGGGTCCTCAATGGTTAGTACTCATGGTGTTGGCTCTGATACCATTTCTTCTAAATTTATTTTATGTCTCGCTATTTTTTGACGCTAAAATATTTAGCATCGACTTTTACCTCTTTAATCGATTCAAATTCTTATAGTGTAATAAAATACCAACTAATCTCATACTTCGCCAATGTGGACAAATGGATAACTCGTATTGTATTTTGTATAATCTCTATTTATTTTATTTTATTTTATTTTTATGATTCACGTAATATCTTATTATTTTTACATATTCATCTGCTTTTCTTTTTGTATGATACACAGATTATTATTCTGATGTTCCCTTTTTGTCAATATCTTATGTTTTGTAAATATTCTTATATTTATCGTTTTGTAAAATTCATCAGATTTTTATATTTTTCAAAGCTCTAAGCACATCCATCAATCATTTCTGTCAAAATATTTTCTTTTTTGAAACATTGAAAATTCCATTATCAAATCATTATATTTGAGTTTAAGTGAAGCATCTTAGACTCTTATAAAAATATATTCCATGAACTTGAACTCAGAATCTAACAATTGAATTTTATGTCATTTGTTACTAAACTACATTATCTATTGTGGGCCATTTCTGTAAAAACGTTAAAATGCAATCTTTCTACTATAAAATTTTCATTTTTCCCCTTTAGTGTCACTTTCTCCACTTGTAGGAAAGTTTAAAATTACCCAAAATTTTGAGAAAAATTTACCGGTTTATTTAATATTATTTAAAGTATTTAAGGATTAGATAAGTTGATTTTGTTAGTGATTTTACATCTAAATATCATTCCTTAGATGAGGAAAATACATAAATTAAAATATTGAATAATAACGGTGAATATAAATTTAAATATCACTTTAATCAATAGGTAACTGTAATGCAACTTGATTGTGCGATATGTTAGGACTTATATGTCAAAAATGCGAAACCAATATAAAAAAAATAGGCTTATAAAGAGAGGGTATCCAAGGGTTAATAGATGCTCCGTATTGACGATATCTATATAGGGCTAGATTGTTTTACTAGTTTAACTAATCCCGGTCAAATATTACAATATCGGCGTCACTCATGTGCTGTACAATTGTAACTTATAGAGAACTCTGGCATAATATTGGCCCAATGGTGAGCTTGTGCTCTCCCATCTCCCTGCAATGACAGAGAGTCAAAATATCTCAATTTCGAGAGTAAAAATTCTCTCCGAAGTGGAAATAGAATTTTCCTCATATTTAAGTGGGAATAGATATTTCGTCTCTACTGGACGTAGAATTTTGAATGTATTATAAAGATTTGTGTTTAATAGTGAGACTATTTACACTCTAAAAATTACTTTGAACACTCTATTACTTTGTATACTCATTTAGTAAATTTAAAAAATTACTTTGAATTCGTTCAGCAATTAACAATGTATTTTCACACCTGAAATTATAAAAGTGCATCATATTCCGCTCGAAATTGTGCAAACAATTATCAATTTTCTAGTTCAATTAAAAAGGTGGAAATTGATACTTTTGAAACTCTAGTGTAAAATGATAAATTCAAAAATAATATAATATTTTCAAATTTTCGCTTAACAATTATCATGTATTAAGGACTTTTATGTAGAAAATGCGTTCCTATAGAAGCCAACATTTTTTTTCTCCATGCGTCTCTTCAACTTCTATTTATGAACTCATAGATAGAATAATAAACTACCTGCTAAAATTAATATGGGATAAATGAACCACAATATTCTACTACGCTTCTTAGTCTCAAGGCTTGGGTATGCTTGATTTTCACTCTAATACAAACATCACCCCTTCGTCATATGATTGTAACTTGTAGATATGTTTTGACTATAATACTATTTCTTACAAACTTTTCATTCTTAAAAGTAAGTTTATAAAGAAAGTATGTCCAATTATTAATAAAATACTCGTTAATCACATACTTAACCAATTTGAACAAATTGATCACAACATCTTGAACCATAATTGTTAAGCTTACTTATTTCTATTATTTTAGAGCCATCCAGAAGTCGCACGTAAATAAACTCAATTAGCTCTTTCATTTTTGCCAAGCTCGTTTCTACTGAACCATTTGGAATTTCAATGAATTTAAGTGCGGGAACCATTTGGAATTTCAATGAATTTAAGTGCGGTTTTGGCAGCATTATTAATTATTTTTAACAGTTAGCTAATTATTGAAATATGAGTTGTATTTCTCTGTGGAAAACGCCAAAATGAATTGTGTTTCATTGGATAAGAAACAAGGATTCAGTGGTAAAGATTTAATCACGTGTTTCTTATTGTGATGTTATCTTTTTGTCTTGTCAATATCTTATATTTTGTACATATCTTTTTGTATGATTCGTCAGATTATTATATTTGCAAAGCTCTAAGCACATCAATCATTTCGTTACAAAACGTCAAAATGCAATTGATACTTCTTTCTACCTTTTATTATTATTATTTTTTATTTTTTATTTTCTTGGTGTAAAATCACGTTATCCACTGAAGGTGACAGTTCGAAGCTGCTTGAAAATCTGATAAAAATTCATCGGTCTATTTAATATTGTAAAAAATATATTAATTTTTACTTTAACAATTACAAAAACTAATTCTGTTAGTGATTTTGGGTGAAATGATCAAATATTACGTACAAATATTATTTCGTAGATAAGCAAAGAACATAAATTACATTAATGAATCACAATAAATATCATTTTAATCAATAGGTATGTCTAATTCACAATGATTGTGCCATGTGATAGGGTTTTTTTAGGGGTGAATAAAACCGGTTTTGGTTCCGGTTCCGCATGGAATCGGAACCTACCCGGAAAAAATCGGTTCCTAACTAAGTAGAATCGGAACCTACCCAATTAAATAGGGTACCCTATTATTCGGTTCCAATTCGGTTCCGGTCCGATTCCAAATTACCTTATTTATATAACATTCTCAAACTTTAAATTCACGTGTGATAAATAATTACATTTTTAAAGTTTATATTTACTATAATTTCCCAAGACATTGTTACTCGATTTAAAATTGTATCTGATACGCATCAGACGATTTGTTCCTTTTATAGTTTGTTTAGATTGGAAATTGTATATAGAAAGTCTACGTTATTATGCAGACATGACTTGAACAACCTATGCTACAGATTGCATTTCAATATACAGTTGTTGTGCCTCCTGAGGAACTTTCAAGTGCAAGATTGGGTTCTGCCAGTAGGTATGATTAATCTAATAGCACTACAAGAAAAAAGGCTTTTACTGATACCATAGTGTTGCCGCAGCCAGAAATCACTGACACTAGTTTCTAGTGTCAGTAAACGTTAATACTGTAGTATCAGAAAATTATTGACACTATGGTATCAGTAATCTCTCACACTATTTTAGTGTCAGTAATTATTGACACTATAACATCAGTATTTAGTGATACTATAGTGTCAGTAAATTTTGTTACTGCAGTATCAGTATATCGCATATATTTGATTTTTAGTGTCAGTAATTATTGTTACTATAGTATCAATATCCGTCAATATCTTTTAAAATTTAAAAATCGTATTATTTCACAATTATATTTCTTATGTTTTGTAATTAAATTAATCATAAAATATATATATATTATATATATATATATATATATATATACCAACTCAATGAAATAAAAAACTAAAAAATTACATTTATATAAAATTCGCAATATAATAGATTAATCGTATTAATCAATTCAACAGTCTTTTTGATGTTAGATGGTACAGCTGGAGATTTCCTTTCGAAAAGCTTGAGCTCTTTTCCAGTAAGGAGCAAAAACATGAAGAATTTACAAAGGCTCATATCATATGTACTTTATATTTTATTATCACATGGGGATTGGATAAAGTTTGCATTCATATAGAGGATGTAAGCATTAAATGTTTCCTTGATTTGTAAAAGCATGTGTAGGCATGTAGCACATAAATAAAAAACTATTAACATGCATCAGAAAATACTATATTTACTTATTGGTGAACAATTTGAGATGCTTTAAGAAATGTTTGTTCGACAAGTCTCATTCTTTCTCCCAAGCATGGATGTTACGAAAATTAGGTTCAAACCATTGCTTCTCAAAATCAGCTAGTTCCAGTCAGAAATTGTCAACATTACGCATTTAGTCTTGACATACACCGTCCTCAGCCGATTGAGGTGTAAAATTCAATTTGCATAAAAAAGTAAAAAACAATGGAATACATCCAATCCCTATTATATCTAATTCATTTTTTATGCATAAAATCACTATTGAGGCTAATATAAATCACAAATTCACATACACAAGCTATTCACATACACAGGCATGCTTATCAAAAGCATATATACGGAGGATGATGTTATAGCGACACATTAATATGAGAGCTTTCCAGCACATTAGTATTAGATTTCGAAACATACACTTGCAGACACCTACTCGCAACACGCTTTTTAAATCCTAAACTTAAACTAACAAATATTATACTAAGTTTGGCATTTAAATTTCCAACCTATGTTTTAGAGTCCAGCAGTAGTCCCTCCCTGGTATAGAACTCAGTGAACACAGAAAATGCCAGGAGATTTCAGGGTTTCAAAAATTATTTTCGACGAAAAATTCCACACGATTTCTTTCCCTCTTATTGATCTCTTATCCAAACGAAGTGTCAAATGTTTTTACATGATAAAATTATTTCTCACAGGCATTTCATCAAACACATGGAGAGGACTTTTACCCATACACATACCTTGAAATTATGAATGCAAACGAGATTGATCTTTACAGACAAATCTCCCTTAACTTACCCAAATGTTCATCTGAACCAGAAGTATCCTTGTTCACAGGCAAAACATAATTTGCTGCCACTAGGACCAGGCTGTAAGAACAAAAGCACCAATTAAAACAATTAAAAACAAAAAAGAGGCAGATGTCTTCAAAAGTATCAACCTAATCAAAAGAAATTATCAATTAAAAAATGCCGCCACAAGATTTTCTAGGAGAGTTTCTAACTAATTCTATAATGCATCACTGCAACAAAACCCAATATTTCAGAAATCACAACCATGATAGGAACAGGATAATCAGTCAAACAAATAAAACAATTCACAAAGGAAAAGGAGAGTTCTGTCAATAGGCAGCACACTAAACTCTGCCGTTCTATTGTCCCTTTTCTTTAAAACTACAGGCAAGGTCCCTGAATGGGGAAAGTTTTGAGAAGCGGTTGACACAGCATCGCATTTGGGAGAAGCGAGTGGTGGAGGGAGATAGGGACTGGACGGCGTGGGAGAGAGGGGCGACGGAGCGGCGGCTGAAGAGGAGAGAGGGGAAGGGAGATGGGGAAGTGATTGTTGTTATGGAGTTGGTGGAGGTGGAGATGAGGTGTTTTGAGAGGAATGGGGAGAGTTTTGAGAAGCGGATAGTGGAGATGAGGGTTTGATTTTAAGGAAATAATTTTTTTTTTTTAATTTTTTTTTACTGATACTAAGGTATCATTAATTACTGACACTAAATTTACTGATACTATAGTGTCAGTAATATATGCGAAAAACGTCACTTCCGTGAGGTGTTGGTTCGACTCCAGACGACTACGCGTTTTTTTTTTTTTTTCTTACTGATACTATGGTAATAGTAATTACTGACACTAAAATCACTGATACCATAGTGTCAGTAATTATTGATATTTAAGTGAAAAACACGGAAAGGCATTTTACACGTCGTTTCTGACACTTTTAGCCTAGTGTCACTAACCTTAGTGTCAGTAAAGGCCTTTTTTCTTGTAGTGTAGACTGCTTTCCTTAAAGTTTATATTTACTATAATTGTTATCTATGATAGATGTAGGTTCTACATTCGGGTATCAAATTGGGTATTGAATCCGGTTCTAAATTCGGTTCCGATTCTGGTTCTATGGTCCGTTTCCGGTTCCGGTTATTCTGGAACCGGAACCGGACCGGTTAAAAAATCGGTTCCATCTATTTGGAACCGGAACCGGACCGGTTACAACCGTTTCCGGTTCTAAACCGGTTCCATCGGTTCCGGGTAGACCCGGAACCGATGCTCACCCCTAGTTTTTATGTCAAAAATGCATTGGAAGCTAATTTTTAAAAACCAATTTATAAGAAGATGGTGTATAAGAATTAATAAACATTCCATATTCATGGGACCTACACATGTTAAATTTTCTAGTAGTCCAACTATTTCACGCCGAATATTATAATTTGGCGTTAGCCTAGCGCCATATGATTCGAACTTGGAGAGAACTCACTCATGGTGTTAGCTCTGATATAATTTCTTATAAAATTATGGGTGGAACTTATTTTAAAAAACTGTTCGTAAAGAGAGGGTCCTCAAGGGTTAGTACTCATGATGTTGGCTCTGATATCATTTCTTATAATTTATTTTCTACTATCGCTTTTTTCGATGCTAAATATTTAGTGTTGATTTTTACCTCGTTTAACGTCGACGTTTGGCGATACTAAAAAAATCGAATTCTTGTAGAGTCAGTGTAGACAAATGGATAAGTCGCATCTTATTTTGTACATTCTCTATTTATTTTTTTTTATTTACAAAATATCTTATTATTTGTAGATGAAAATATTCATCTGTTTATCTTTTTGTATGATACACAAAAAATAATAGACATACAAACATTTTACTTAAAACAAATACACATATCTCACTGTAGCTACAGTGATCACTGTAGCGATCACTGTACCTACAGTAAGAGGAGTGTATTTACTTTCGGTAAAAGTGTTTGTGAGTGTATCACTTCTCATGATACACAGATTAATATTGTGATGTTCCCTTTTGTCAATATCTCATGTTTTGTAAATATTTATTTATTTTTATCATTTTGTATGATTCATCCGATTATTATATTTCTCAAAGCTCTGAGCACATCCATCAATCATTTCAGTCAATTTTTTTTTGAAAATGTTGGAAATTCCGCCACTAAATCATCTGATCCAGATTTAAGTAGAGTAGGTAAAACTCCCGATTATCTCAAGTTCTTAGAAGAAATACACCCCATAAATTCAAAATCATAATCTAATAATCAAATCTTAAACTCTTTATCATTAAACCACATCTCTTGTGGGCCATTTTTGTCAAAATATTAAAATACAATTGATACATCTTTCTACTTTTATTTTTTGATTTTTCCCCTGTAATGTCACTTTCTCCACTTGAAGGAAAGTTTAAAATTACCTGAAAATTTGAGAAAAATTTGTCGGTTTCTTTAATAATATTGAAAGTATATCAATTTTCACTTTGAGAATTAAATAAGTTGATTTTATTAGTGATTTTACATGAAAAACCAATATTACATATAAATATCATTCCGTAAAAGAGGAAAATACATAAATTACAATATTGAATAATGACGGTGTATATAAATATAAATATCACTTTAATCAATAAGTAACTATAATGCAATTGGATTGTGCCATGTGTTAGGATCTTTATGTCAAAAATGCGTTCGAAATCAATATTCAAAAATAGGCTTATAAGATGAGGGTATCCAAGGGTTAATAGATGCTCCGCATTGAAGGCGCTTATATAGGCTAGATTTTTTTACTAGTCTAATTAGTCTCAGATAAATATTACAATATTGACGTCACTCATGTTCCGTACAATTGTAACTTAGAGAGAACTTTGACATAGTATTGGCTTTGATTATTATTTCGCATAAATACAATGATATAACTTATCCTAAAAAATCGACTTATAAGAAGAGATTTCACAAATATTAATAAACAACCAGCTAATTTCATACTTATCAAATGGACAAATGTACCACACATATTGAACCATAATTGCATTTATATTATGTTAAATCCATCAGAAGTCAAACGTAAATGAACTCAATTAGCTCTAATTTCTACTATACCATTTCAAATTTCAATGAATTAGGTGTGGTTTTGGTAGCATTTTGAATTGCAATGGATAAGAACCAAGGATTCTGCGGTAAAGATTTAATCACGGGTTTCTTATTGTGATGTTCTCTTTTTGTCGATATCTCTTATATTTTATATCCCTCCGTTTGTCTTTTTATGTGTTGATAGTAATTTTCGGATCCAAGAAGATTTGAAATATGAAGAAGAGTATTAAGGGAATTTCACTTGCCAAGATGGGTGCCCATGGTCTTTGCTAAATAGATGACTCAAACCCAAGATCCAGATGCGTCTGACCCGACTAGTAGATCGGAATCATCTGCATTTGAAGATTGACCCGAGGATTCCGGTTATGGTCTTGAAGCACGATGAAGGGAGCTCGAGATAAGTCAGAAGAGGCACAATCACATACACATGAGGAATGTGATCACTAGAAGATACACGCTAGAAGAAAATCATAACAATTCAGATTGTCATCAAGGGAAGTTATTTCTCAGTATTCCCACATGCCTGTAACTGAAGCGACCGAGAAGCTTAATGTTGTCTTGGCCCTTTTGAAGAAAAGATGGGGGAAGTGAAGGCTTTTCTACCGACCCGACCTGTTAGTAGATGCAAAGAATGACATTACATATTTCGATGGACCGACCCAATGATATGGGTCGGGGTTGCAACATTATGTTCTTATATAGGCGACGTAAGCCCTAAACGGAAGTTTGAACCTCCCAATGACTGATAAGATAGGAGTAGGCTAGCGGCTGATAGGATGGAAGAGAGTCTCAGGCTTGCCCAGTGACACACGCAATTGACTAGGAGTGGTTGGAATACATGTTGGCACATGGGCATAGTGTGTAGCAGTTACCAAAAGAATGTGAATTAATGAGGTTTTGATGACAGAGAGTAGCTGTGTCAGGAGGCAAGCTACTACTTGTAGCTTGATTGGGGAAGAGAGCCTACGCAATGATAACTTGGTAACGTGACTGACGTTACGAGTTGGTGGAATAATGGCCTTAAACGTACTATATAAAGCCGTAAACATTATGATTCAAAGATTTTTATAATTCTCAAAGCTCTAAGCATATACATTACATCGCCATTGGGATGTGGGTCCATTGGTGAGCTTGTGCTTTCCCATGTCCCTGTCACAATCTCTCAATTTTGAGAGCAAAAATTTATTATGGTTGGTGCTTGGAGTGCCAGTTTCGTATGTATTTCCCTGTAATAACTTTTGTAAATATTTTTTTATGAATAGAGTATGCAGTTTCTATAATATAATATCTCTTTCAATATGGTAAAGACGTAATAGACCTTAGAATGATTAGTTATGATACAGTTACAAAAGCGTCGCAACTGACATTGAGTTGTATGATAATAATATCATTTATTTAACAGTTCCTGGTCAAGGTTTACATTACTTGGTCAGTAAGTAAACCCGCTGAGACCGGTACATGTTGTATATTAGAATCTTGGATTTCAATGGTTGATTCTCAATGAACCATGAGTCTCGGAGACTCGTATAGACTAACTCCACTCTCACAGTGGAATCATTCGTGACACCCCCACTGTATCTTTTCTGACTCTTTATGACGTAGACCGTCTAATGTCATAATTAGACTCAAAGCTAATCTGACCCTAATAGTTGCAGACTTTATTCTCCATTATTAAGAAACTCGTTCTTAATATCTCAAAGATAATAAAGAACATATTTTAAGACTCATCATATAGTCTACATCATATCAAAATAACTCTTAACAATTACGATTAAATTTATATCTCTAATCGCATTAAATATATTATTCATTATGCCATCATCCTATGATGCATAAGATTGACTAGACATTCTAAACAATTTCTCTTTCGACAAAGGAAACATCATTTATGAAATATGAATATTATATACTATAGACACATTAACTGTCAAACAGTTATACTAACTGTCATACAGATAATCTCACTGTGTCCTTTATTAGATCATATCTAATGTATGACTAATGGGAGCATCTCACAAGTCTCTTAGTTTTATATCATGTATAGAACTTTATATCTAATATAATAGAGACCACTACAATTGTTTTCACGGAGAAAATAAGACTCAAGTAAACCTTTTACCTAATTAACATCTTATTATTACCTTAATAATGATAATGTCATTAAAATGTAAAATACTATAAAGAAATTTATACGGTCCCATTAACCCTTCTATCCATATGTATTCTCTATGTTTTGATAAATATCAGACAATTTGATTGATATAAAAAATAGAGAACACAAATTTCCATAAAGCTCATCCGAGTCTATAATAGGCTCTATAAGCTAATATACCAAACTGTAATCTTAACAGAATACAAACTCCAAGGCCATTCCAAAACGAACTCTTCAAACTAAGAAATCATAATGGATATCTTATCTGAAGAAACCATTCAGAAACGCCACTTTGTATTATAGATAAAATATACAGTTTAATATTAACATTAACATTAACCAACAAATCTTTAATTGTTCAATAAGTGTGACAAGAGACAAGTTTCCTCAGAATTTACAATAGATTGTTGAGTATAATGTTTCTCACTGTCATACTATAAAGGTCAAACCTTTAATAAGCTCACTTTGCTTTTGCTGCGTAAATCATTTGCACATTTTATGAACGATTCATAATGAAAGCTCAATCAAGTTCCAAACTTGATTGTAGTAAGCTGTGAACAATCTTAGATCTATTGTTTAATGATAATTTCTGGAATCAATATCAAATATCATTCCCACTATAATTTATAGGATAATTTTCTTCGATAAGAAAACAATAGAATCATTACTTTGTAAATGATTCTGACATCCTATTGAATTTATATGGAAGTAATTGAAAGGTATTTTCATTTTAATAATTATGTTGTTCCATTTATAGTTTATCATTCTCACATTTGACTTCAATAAGTCAAGTCTTTTCTACAATGGTCAACATCTGATGTTACACACTAAGTAATAAAACAATTTTATTAATCGGGATTGTAGAAAATATATTCTAACAAATAGAATAAAATATTCTGTTAAATAGAATAAATGATAAACTTATACTCGTACATTCTAGGCACAAGTACTTTCAATTATATAACCATTATACAAAAGAAAGATTCAAATCTTAAACATTTCAATATTCGAATTTTCTAGTTGTACGTATCATATACGTAACTGTAGAAACTAATGAAACATTAATTAAATGGATGAACAAGTGTTTTTGGAGCATATCCCCAAGAGTATTGAAAATAATTCGGTAACACTCAATATTAAACGAATCAAATCGCATAAGATTTGATTTCTCCCACTAACCAATTCCATTACGATGGAATTGTAGAGGAATAATATTGAGTAAGAATCGTATTCATTCAATAACCTTAGAACTAATTGCCTTAAATTCATTTGTTTGATCATATCAAACATCTTTGAACAATTCAAAGACTCACGATGAATTTTAAAGATACAGTTTTCAAAATTTCAGATCGAATATATTTGAACCAGTCAAAATATTCTATCTGTGTTTCATTAGAAACATGTAACTAGGTCATGACTATTCATTGACTATGTTGCGAAGTAAAGAAAATTACCTTAATCAATTTGCAACTCATTAAAGTAAATACATCAAATGTATCAGTTTAATAAATTTTCTGGTCCAATGACAATCATTGATTAAATGAGATTTAATCACCTTCCTGAATGCAATATTCATTAAATGGATAAGGATGTGTGGTGTGATCTAGTATCAGACCATCATTTACCATATGGAATAAGCATCTATTACTTAAGTTATAAAATCTCATAAAACACTGTTCTAAGTTATTTACTTAACTGAATATTTTTCTTAATGTTTATCTATTCGTCAATGACACTACTAGTCATATTAAAATATGTAATAATTATTTATATAGAAAAAGTAACTATCCAATAGTCGCAAGTTCTGATATCAAATATCAAAACAATCATTCAACAATATTTTAAATAACTAGATGTGAGATCTGGTATCAAATACCTATAACTGTCGTATTGTGAAAATCAATATTTTATACACATAACTATACACATCTGTAGACAATAGAAATGGACGACGCTGTTCCGGGCTCGCGGCCCGGTTGGGAGTACGGAGTAGCCCGCGGGGGACTAAACCGGAGAAATAAAATGGAGTCGCCACCCGGTGTGAACCGGGAAAAATTATTTAAGGCCGCACTCACCCCTCGCAAGGAAAGACCTCAAACCGTTGGGTTCGGAATGGTCCCTTACTTATGCCACTTGTAATGAACGGATTTGTGCAATAATTTAACCAAGTCTATACAACATACATGTCTGAGATTAACCTAGATCTAATTCACGTTCATAAAGGTAAACATACAATATCACACAACGAACATGTTACATTATCAAACATGAAAACTAAATAACAACCTAAACAAACATAGATAAAACTCCTATTGCGAAGTAAATAACTATAACATACATAGGGAAATAACATACTAACAACATAATCATGCTTAAGGAATAAACAACATACTAGCAACCTAATCATGCTCAAATACAAGGTTTGGATGAAACGAAATACGTGTGTCTCTCAAGTGATACGTGGCATTGTATCCCGAGTGCAAACCGCAATACCGTCCATTCGGATTCGGCTACGGAATTTACGTTCGGGTTTCCATACGATATACCACAAGAGAGAACACATATTCTGTTCACCCAGAAATCACATCATGCACCAATTCACAATAATCATGCGAAATAAAACAATAAAATAACTAAAAATAAAGGATAATAAATAAAAGGGTGCCATCAGATCTTACCTTTTAAGTCGCTTTCCGAGAGTGCGTTCCATGGTGCCGGAAGGGATATCGTTTTGCTGTTTTCATCGGTCCGCTGTTTCTACAGTTTTCAAAGGTTCACTATTTTCTCTGTTTTCACTGGTCCGCTATTTTCGCTATTTTCACGGGTCACTGTTTTCACTGTTTTGTCCGTTTTAACTTGCCATTTTCACTCAGTTTTCACTCGTGGTCTCGGGGACATTTTTGAGCAGATTTCAATGGTCAGTTTGAGAGGCCATTTACGCGTGCATGGCTTGCATGTGGGGAGTGGTTTGTGCAGCTTTTTTGTCTGTCAAAAGATGCAGTTTGGGGGGTGTTAGGGTCACGGTTTCAGGGGGTATTACTCACTATTTTTTAGCCGTTATTTTGGTGACTATTTGCGGTAAAATAAGGGTACAGTTTGGTAGAGGCAGTAAGGTCTTGGGCGTGCCATTTTGTGTGGATTTGTGGCTGAAGAGAGGAAGGCTTCATGGCAGTTTTCACGTGGTTTTTGGGGTCGTATGCATGGGGCTTATTACACGTGCATGGGGGGTTTCTCGGTTATGGGTGATGCGTTGAGGCAAGGGCTACATGAGGTGAAGGGCTGCTGGTCAGTGGGGTTTATGTTGAGGGAGGCAGGTGCATGAAGTTTGGCAGGTCTGCGTGAGTGAATTCCTGATTTGTGAGGGACCTTTGTGGCTTATAAGGGGCTGTGATGTGCGCATATGTGGGGACTTATGAGGGGCTTCTGGACATGTCTATAAGAGATGTAGCTTAGGGTTTTATGTTACTACCGAGAGAGGGCTTTGAATGAGAGGCCGAGGAGGTGATAAGAACGTGTATGATGTGCACAGTTCACTGGTCAATTTAGTGAGGGGCCGAGAGAGGCAGTGAATGGCTGAAATGGAGGGGGTTACGTGCGCATGAAGTCTAGTTACAGTGTGGTCAGTGGAGGCTTATACGTGAAGAATGATTGTGCTTAGCAGTGGCTGTGTTGACTTTGTTGAAGGATAGGGGCCGAGAACGACCTGCATGGGGGCTTTAGTGAGGTGTAGGGCTACTTCCAAAAAGACTTTGTGGTTAATGGAGGGCTGAGCATGAAGGGTATATGGTTTCGTGAGTTTACTGGATGCTGGTGAAATGGACTGATGTCGAGAGTTGCTTAAGTTGTGAAATTTTATCGACAACTTAGGGTTCGGCAGTGAGGAGCTTGAAGGGTTTCATGTGAATGGTAGTAGGGTTTGTTTAGCAGTGTGTATGACAGTTGATGGCATGCGTGTATGGAGGAAGCCGAGCGATGTGTTTCACGCCATTAGGGTTTCTGGTTTTCTGCGAAGGGATCGAGGGGCTGTATCACATGAGAGGGGGGTTCAAGTGCGTGTGTTTTTTGAACTGCAATAAGGGGCTGATTTGCGTGTCTGTCCTTCGTGTCCCCTTGTGCGTG
Organism: Zanthoxylum bungeanum; assembly: GCA_019454045.1. Taxonomy (NCBI): domain Eukaryota; kingdom Viridiplantae; phylum Streptophyta; class Magnoliopsida; order Sapindales; family Rutaceae; genus Zanthoxylum; species Zanthoxylum bungeanum. The sequence continues at coordinate 92,471 of SKCR01027603.1, forward strand.
TATCCATTTAAAAGGGCTGGTTGGAGGTTTTTTTTAGAAGTCAGAGAGGGAAAGAGGGACGACCTGGATGGTTTATTGGTATGACATTGGTGTTTGTATGAGTGGTTATGGGTGGTGCATGGAGGATTTGTGGATTTTGTTGTTTATTGTTTGTTCTTTGGCTTGGAGGGATGCATGAATGATATGAGTGTGGCATGGCTCACGTGGGAGTTGTGGTGGTGGAATGGGTTTTTGTATTTTGGTTGTTTGCTAGTCTTTGTTTGCATGGGTTGGTTCACGTGGGCATATGTGGCTTTGTTAAGGGTTTTTGTATTTTGGAGAGACTAGTGGGTGTTTGGTAAGTTTTGGGAATGGGCGTGAGGTATGGGGTGTGAGGGTTTTGTTCATTTTTTGTTTTGCTTTGTTGGTTAGTGCTTTGGTGTTTAGTTCTTGTTTAGTTTATGAAGGAATGGCTTGTGAAGGAATTTGTGAAGTGTGAATAATTTGGATTTTTGTTGGGTTTAGAATGGAACGAACGAGCGAACCCGAAGCTTGAACAAGCGAACCAAATCCAATAAAAAAATTTCAATTCTTGACATTTCCCTTCCGACGACCGCTTTCTGTAACTTCCGCAACTAAAAAGTAGTGCCTCCATTCGAGGCTCATCATTAGGCTGATATGTAAAAATGCAATGCCTACAATCGCCCCCACTTTGATGGGATCTGTGCAGTGTGTGACAATGACAGTCTTATCAAAGTTCGTGCAATGCATTTTTACTTACCTGGCTCGCCAACTGCCATCTGACTTGCCATGTATTGAGTTGAGTTGATGTGGGGGTCCATTTTCGAACTGTGCTCCATTTTGGAGCGCCATTTCCGGCATCTGTTATGTGTGTGCTCCATTTTAGAGCGCCATTTTCGGCATCTGTTGTGTGTGTGCTCCATTTTGGGGTGCCATTTTCGGCATCTGTTGTGTGTGTGCTCCATTTTGGAGCGCCATTTTCGGCATCTGTTGTGTGTGTGCTCCATTTTGGAGTGCCATTTCCGGCATCTGTTCCGTGTGTTCTCCATTTTGGAGCGTCATTTTCGGCATTTGTTGTGTGTGTGCTCCATTTTGGGGCGCCATTTTCGGTATCTGTTGTGTGTGTGCTCCATTTTGGAGCGCCATTTGCGGCATCTGTTGTGTGTGTGCTCCATTTTGGAGCGCCATTTCCGGCATCTGTTGTGTGTGTGCTCCATTTTGGAGCGCCATTTTCGGCATCTGTTGTGTGTGTGCTCCATTTTTGAGCGCCATTTCCGACATCTGTTACTTGATGAGAGGTGGCTCATTTTTGAATCGTTACTTGATGAGATGGTCTTTACCACTACAATCCTGCGAACAAAATAAAAATTGTATGTATGTGATATGTATGCATGTATGCATGGATGCATGATGCTGATGTGGGCCTCGCCCCCAAACCGATACCGATGGGCTTTGTTCCTGAATTGTATTGAAGGTGGGCTTTATCCCCGATCTAAGCTAACTGTGGGCTTTGTTCCCGAACTGTGCTGAATGTGGGCTTTATTCCTGAACTGTGCTGAATGTGGGCTTTATTCCCGAACTGTACTGCTATGGGCCTCGACCTTCGAGACTCATCCCCAAACTGATACTGATGTGGGCCTCGGCCCAAACTTATATTTATATGGGCCTCGCCCCAAACTGATACTGATATGGGCCTCGCCCCAAACTGATACTGATATGGGCCTCAATCCCAATACTGATACTGATATGGGCCTCGCCCCACACTGATACTGATATAGGCCTCGCCCCCAGACTGATACTGATATGGGCTTCGCCCCCAGACTGATACTGATATGGGCCTCGCCCCCAGACTGATACTGATATGGGCCTCGACCTTGGGACTCATCCCCAAAAACTGATACTGTAACAGATGTGGGCCTCGACCATGGGACTCATCCCCCAAAACTAATATTGAAGCTGATGTGGGCCTTGACCCTGTGACTCATCCCCGAAACTGATGTTGAAGCTGATGTGGGCCTCGGCACTGAGACTCATCCCCGAAACTGATATTGTACCTAAAGTGGGCCTCGACCCTGTGACTCATCTCTGAAAACTGATGCTGAAGCTGATGTGGGCCTCGGCCGTAGGACTCATCCCCGAAACTGATACTGTGTCTTCATACTCGGAGTGTCGTACCTGATAGAACTGATCTGATGTCTCCATACCCGCAGTGCCGTACCTGGCAGAGCTGATCTGATGTCTCCATACCCGGAGTGTCGTACCTGGTAAAGACTGATAATGATGTGGGCCTCAACCCGCAGAGTGCCACACTCGGCCAAGACTGATAGTGATGTGGGCCTCAACCCGCAGAGTGCCATACTCGGAAAAGACTGATAATGATGTGGGTGATTTATTTCAAACTATATTGCTCTCCTCGAGACAATCCTGATAGCTAAACATATTTTTGTCCTCAACGAATGCTTCGTGTCAAAACCAGAGAACCTTCAAAGTACTTGATACACTCAACTTCAATCGTCTGAATAGGTGATCTGAACTAGACTTCTAGTGTGTGTGTGTGCTAAGGCTATTTCGCAGCTTGTTCCTTAAGTAAGCCAACTTGGTGATTTCGTTTCATAGAATCGAACCAGTGGGTCTAACCAGTCTGGATGTCTTAATCACATTCTGTGATTACTTCAGCATACTCAACATGATATGGTTTTCATCTTTTTTTCTTTTGTCTCTCCCTTTTCATTCGGAACTTTTTCTTTTTCTTTTCTTTTATCTTTTTCTTTTTTTCTTTCTTTTTTCTGACGCACCTACCCTTTAAGGTAGCATTTCTCCTCATGGTGGTCCTAATACTCGCCCATGGGTAGCTTCACGCTTATCGGTTATAGGCGGTCTTTTTTTTTTTTGCAGAGACTTTTCTTTTATTTCTGACCATATCATATATCGTAGCATAAGAAAATGAAAGTGGACATCTAGGCAAACGGTCATCCACCGATCTACCATCTCTTCAACTAGTCATCTCGTCAACCGCTTAGGCTTCTTCTGTTGAGATACCTTTATCAAGTGCTTCATGAGTCTAACTGAGATCAATCCATTCAGAATACCAGATAAGAGCACGTCTCGTTTCTAAGGCTTCTCCCGACAGCACACGATGTCATCACTGGACATATGTCTAACTACCAAAGATTTTTTTTTCTTTCACACTCACTCCCTCCAAGGAATACTTCCTCTCTGCTGCTGACAACATGGGCTTCGCCCCCTGAGATCCATACCCGAAACTCAAACTCAAATGGGCCTCAACCCTCAGATTACTACTCGAATCTGATACTGTGCTTTTGATGTTTCTAGTTGGCTTGTCTTTGCCGCTTTCTATTTTCTGTTTTCGAAACCTGCGAACACAAGACAAAACAACAATTGAAGACGTGTGCATATGATGCGCACGTATGTGAGTGTAGAGGTACTCCCTGTTTCTGGCGGGTTAGATGATCCGCATCGTGCTCCTTGGCGTCATGTGCCTACGCATGTCTCTGATCGCCCCATGGGTCTGCTTATAGTTTTCTCCTGCTGGTTCTTCTCTTTTGTTTGGAACCTGCAAACACAGAACAAACACAAAACAAAAAAAGGAATGCAGAATACATCACGTGTATGCATGCATGCATGAATGGGTTTCTTATCCCGTTGGATTAGGTATCCCACCAATTCCCTTGATGACTGCTCGGTCTTTTCTTTTTTTTCCTAACCCAACGGGTATCTATGATGTCTTTTAAAATTGCATGTTAGCATGTATGCATGTAATGCATGAAATACACAAGTCTATCAAGATGTTTATACAAGTTGGTCCATTATCATTTTAAAGCATTTAATCATAATATTGATGGGTGCAAAACTTGTCCCAGTTGAAAAGGCCCAAGAAGTTTATACTTTTGCGATACATGGCTAAACAACTTCAAATGATAAGAGACCCTAATACAAAATGGCCCATCGGCATTTTAGAAACTTTTGACCCAATTGTCAAAGGACACGAACTCGTTCGAGTTTAAATGGCCCAACTAGTTCATATCTCTTGACAAAAAGTCCAATTGAATCCAAATAACGATGGTCCCAAACATAAACATAAAATAAATTATTTCTATGGGTCATACAATTAGGGTTAGCATGCAGGTTTAAAAGAATGTAAACAAAGGATCCCGATGACGAAGGTTTGCTTACAACTATGACTCCCCACTCAAGGGTTCGAGCGACCAAGTGAGCGCACCCATTTTATACCTTACGGTACGTGCCAACGAGTTATGGTGTGTAACTGACTGTCAAATGGATTTCCCGTTGTAGATTCCCCAGAGGGAGGGTGGAGGGAGGCTCTTTTATGTACCCTAGCTTCTTAGGCTCTTATCGCTTGGTGTCGGGAATAAACAATGAGTCCTCCAAATTAGTCTATCACAAAGAGCTACGGGTGAATGATTATCTAGGTGCCCTCACAGCTTTTCCTTATAGAAAGGTAGTGAGTGAAGGAAGACACCAAACCGTCACCTAGCTTTAATAATACCTTTGATTAAACTCTCTAAACCCACAGTAGACATGGTTAATTTAAAGCAAAAATCACAAACAGTACAAGACATTATTTCGGGGCCGATTCTCTATCCCCAGTGGAGTCGCCGGACTGTAGACAAAAGAAATAGACGACGCTGTTCCGGGCTCGCGGCCTGGTTGGGAGTACGGAGTAGCCCTTGGGGGACTAAACCGAAGAAATAAAATGGAGTCGCCATCCGGTGTGAACCGGGAAAAATTATTTAAGGCTGCACTCACCCCTCGCAAGGGAAGACCTCAAACCGTTGGGTTCGGAATGGTCCCTTACTTATTCCACTTGTAATGAACGGATTTGTGCAATAATTTAACCAAGTCTATACAACATACATGTCTGAGATTAACCTAGATCTAATTCACGTTCATAAAGGTAAACATACAATATCACACAACGAACATGTTACATTATCAAACATGAAAACTAAATAACAACCTAAACAAACATAGATAAAACTCCTATTGCGAAGTAAATAACTATAACATACATAGGGAAATAACATACTAACAACATAATCATGCTTAAGGAATAAACAACATACTAGCAACCTAATCATGCTCAAATACAATATTTGGAAAAAAACGAAATACGTGTGTCTCTCAAGTGATACGTGGCATTGTATCCCGAGTGCAAATCGCAATACCGTCCATTCGGATTTGGCTATGGAATTTACGTTTGGGTTTCCATCTGATATACCAAAAGAGAGAACACATATTCCGTTCACCCAGAAATCACATCATGCACCAATTCACAATAATCATGCGAAATAAAATAATATAATAACTAAAAATAAAGGATAATAAATAAAAGGGTGCCATCAGGTCTTACCTTTTAAGTCGCTTTTCGGGAGTGCGTTCCACGGTGCCGGAAGGGATATCATTTTGCTGTTTTCACTGGTCCGTTGTTTCTACAATTTTCACAGGTTCACTGTTTTCACTGGTCCGCTATTTTCGTTGTTTTCACGGGTTCACTGTTTTCACCGTTTTATCCGTTTTAACTTGCCATTTTCACTCAGTTTTCACTCGCGGTCTCGGGCAATTTTTGAGCAGATTTCAATGGTCGGTTTGAGAGGCCATTTACGTGTGCATGGCTTGCATGTGGGGAGTGGTTTGTGCAGCTTTTTTGTCTGTAAAAAGAGGCAGTTTGTGGGGTGTTAGGGTCACTGTTTCAGGGGGGTATTACTCACTGTTTTTTAGCTGTTATTTTGGTGACTATTTGCGGTGAAATAAGGGTGCAGTTTGGTAGAGGCAGTAAGGGTCTTGGGCGTGCCATTTTGCGTGGATTTGTGGCTGAAGAGAGGAAGGCTTCAGGGCAGTTTTCACGTGGTTTTTGGGGCCGTATGCATGGGGCTTATTACACATGCATGGGGGGGTTTCTCGGTTATGGGTGATGCGTTGAGGCAAGGGCTACATGAGGTGAAGGGCTGCTGGTCAGTGGGGTTTACGTTGAGGGAGGCAGGTGCATGAAGTTTGGCAGGTCTGCGTGAGTGAATTCCTGATTTGTGAGGGACCTTTGTGGCTTATAAGGGGCTGTGATGTGCGCAGATGTGGGGGCTTATGAGGGGTGTCTGGACGTGTCTATAAGAGAGGTAGCTTAGGGTTTTATGTTGCTGCCGAGAGAGGGCTGTGAATGGGAGGCCGAGGAGGTGATAAGAACGTGTATGATGTGCACAGTTCACTGGTCAGTTTAGTGAGGGGCCGAGAGAGGAAGTGAAGGGCTGAAATAGAAGGGGTTACATGCGCATGAAGTCTGTTTACAGTGTGGTCAGTGGAGGCTTATACGTGAAGAATGATTGTGCTTAGCAGTGGCTGTGTTGACTTTGTTGAAGGATAGGGGCCGAAAACGGCCTGCATGGGGTGCTTTAGTGAGGTGTAGGGCTACTGCCAAGAAGACTTTGTGGTGAATTGAGGGCTGAGCATGAATGGTATATGGTTTCGTGATTTTACTGGATGCTGGTGAAATGGACTGATGCCGAGAGTTGCTTAAACTGTGAAATGTGATCGACTGCTTAGGGTTCGGCAGTGAGGAGCTTGAAGGGTTTCATGTGAAGGGCAGTAGGGTTTGTTTAGCAATGTGTATGGCAGTTGATGGCATGCGTGTATGGAGGAAGCCGAGAGATGTGTTTCACGCCATTAGGGTTTCTGGTTTTCTGCGAAGGGATCGAGGGGCTGTATCACATGTGATGGGGGTTCATGTGCGTGTGTTTTTTGAATTGCAATAAGGGGCTGATTTGCGTGTCTGTCCTTCGTGTCCCCTTATGCGTGTATCCATTTAAAAGGGCTGGTTTGAGGTTTTTTTAGAAGTCAGAGAGGGAAAGAGGGACGACATGGATGGTTTATTGGTATGGCATGGGTGTTTGTAAGAGTGGTTATGGGTGGTGCATGGAGGATTTGTGGATTTTGTACATTTTTTGTTTTGCTTTGTTGGTTAGTGCTTTGGTGTTTAGTTCTTGTTTTGTTTATGAAGGAATGACTTGTGAAGGAATTTGTGAAGTGTGAATAATTTGGATTTTTGTTGGGTTTGGAATGGAGGTGTGGGTATTTTTGTGAACCGGGCCGAGGATAAATTTAAAACAGAGACCGAACGAGCGAACCCGAAGCTTGAACAATCGAACCAAATCCAATAAAAAATGTCAATTCTTGACCTTTCCCTTCCGACGACCGCTTTCCGTAACTTCCGCAACTAAAAAGTAGTGCCTCCATTCGAGGCTCATCATTGGGCTGATATGCAAAAATGCAATGCCTACAACATCTCATTTCTTTAGCTTTACAATTTATCTTCAACTATATACAATATTTGCAAATAATTGAAAAACAAACAGTGTCTGACACGTGACCTCTAAATGTCACTAAAGCCAATAAACGTCATTATTAGATAAACAAATACCTAATGGGGTTTTCTTAATGCTAGTGAAGAATCTCGAGACATGAACCAATTCATATCAATCTTTATTGCATAAGAAACTATTATGTCTAGAATGATTATATCAAAGTCTATTCTAATCTAGAACCTATTCTAGAAATCTGCAATAATAAGTGAAGTAAGAGAACATATATAAAATAAGCGATAATTTTCATAATATTACTTACTGTCTTAGTTATGGATTTTTAACCCAGCAGTGCCTCTCTTTACTTTACGTAATACTGTAATCCCCAACAGAAAAAAAGAATTCAATAATTAAATCGAATTCCATAATGGGAAGTGGACCCCATGAATATATTTCGACTTACAGCTTTGGCATGTTCTCGCCTACGTATATTCACGGGTAGACAACTCATTGTCAATCACACTCGTTGTGACTCCTGATTTTATCCTGACCGTTTCTCGTTGTGACAGCTTTGGCACATTCACATGAGGCGTATCAAGGCTTTACTTGTTAATGACAAACTCAAGCTACTGATGTAGTCCTGACAGCTTTGGCACGTTCAGGATTTCCACTTTCACTTGAATTTATCTCTTATCATATAAATTCTACCGGCGCAAATGAACTACCTTCAACCATAATTGTACAACTTTGGCACGATACAACCATAGCATCATGAAAACATTCACATCTGTATTGACAAGGCGGACGAAGAAAAAAGTATTCCTAATACTAGTCACTTTATAAAACCTTATTTAACGAGGATTTTTCTAAAAGATGTAATTCACTTTATTTAATCAAATTAAATAAATACATGCATGTAAAAAGTAAAGATTAAATTAAATATCGAATTTAAAGGGCTAATCATATCATGGGTTCAGAATCAGACTCGCTCTGATATCATTTTGTTGGGGGTTTTACTAAAAATCAGGGTGGTGCAGCGGAAGCAGCGTACTTCGGGCGAAATCATAGTTTAAAAAATTTAAACTTACGAATAAATTAATCAATATCCAATATTGATAATTGATGAGTGGTATTTATATCACTATTTCCCACTCATTTAACTTAATATTTGGTATAGTTTCTCGGATTTTGTGAACTTTTTGATGTGTTCTGTGTTATTTTGCAGATAAATAAAGTTGGGAAAGCATTGGAAGCAATTTGGGGCCAAAATACAGAAAAAATGACAAAAGAGGCATTTTCGTAAATTCCAGCGTCGTGACTCCCATGAATTCGGCGTCGCGACGCCTAAAGTGGGCCAGCCATGCTAACGTGCACCGAGGGACACGTGTCAGAATCTGAAAAATTGGACTTGCTAACGTGCGCCGGATCTTGCTAACATGCGTCGATCTTGCTAACGTGCGCCGGACGCCATGTGTCATCATCACAGAAGATCTGCTAAAATGCATCGTCTGCCACGTGTCGAAATCTCATTGGACCAAAGAAAGCGCATATCATGTGTCAATCTCTCATTGGACCGAATATTGGACAAATCATATGTTGCAACGTGTCGACCTCTCATTTGAGCGATCCTAAGCGTGTGCCACCTATTAACTCTTAATTGGACCGAAAATCCAGCCAATTATCGTGTGCTACGTGTCACCTTCTCATTACACCACCTTCACCGCATGCCACGTGTCATCATTTGATTGTGCCGACAGAATGCGCGTGGTCAAACCGAGTAGGCCGAAAACGCGTTCCAGCGTCGCGACGCTGGGAGCTTGGCATCGCGACGCCAGAGGCCGAATGTGCCTATAAATTGAGCTCCTCTTCACTTCATTTCTTGTGCTTTCCTTGGGATCTTTTCCCTATTTTTAGAGGATTGCATCTAGTTTTGTAAATATAATTAATATTTTTAATTATGTATTCTAATTTTTCAGTAATAATAGTAGTTCTTCTTCTTCTCATTTCTTTTATGTTTTGTAGTTAATTTTCCACTGGGGAAGGGTGAAGCTTTTATTATTTTAATTTAGAATTATCTCCCTTAATTATAATATAGAAATTATATTTCAAATTAAAAGAATTACCGCCTTAATAGCTGGTTTTATTTATTTGACATAAAATGGCACCGCCTATATGGTCGGTCTTTAGGTAACAGATAATTACCGCCTATATGGCTGGTTTATGGACAAATAATAATACCGTCTTTATGGCTGGTCGGACTTAATTAAAATCTAATTTAATGAGGATACCGCCTTTATGGCTGGTCGGTAATATCACGATTAATTTTTATATTATAATAAGGGAGATATCTAAATTATAAATAGTAAAAGTGGATCCCTAACCCCAATATTTTATTTTTATTCTAGGGAAGTGATGAAACACAATATCCACACTTAATAATTGATTTTCTTTTATGAGTAATTCTTAGTTTGTTTATTGAGTCTTAAGCTTAATGCTTTTTATTAACTGGCCAATAATAAAATTGATGGGGTAAACTTAAAATGAACTAGACATAGGGGTTTTAGGTTTCGGCCTTAGATTCAATAACTCACGATCTTCCTTGAGGATAGATAACCCTTTAATAGATTTCCTTACAGGATAGGAATATACCTATCGGGTGTGGGTAGCCATAATTGGAACTTGGTCTTAGTGAATCAATGTAATTTGGTTGACATATGAATATGGTTCAATTGGGTTATACTGGGTATTTTCGTCTGACCATCGGAATAGGCTTTTGTATATCATCATGTTCCAGGTTGGCAAATCAATTTATTACACATAAATAAGAGAGTCAGTTCATCTTTTTAATAATATTGTGTGGAGTCACGACCCTTGATCTTTGAGTCTTTTATTTTATTTTCCTTAGTATTTTCTTTTAAGTCTATCTTTATTTTACCTAGCAAATCTACATTCAACCAACCAAAAGCAATCAATTCCCTTCTTCCTATAATTAGATACATGTAAATAAATAGATTCAATGATTAATAACAACAGTAGGAATTAAGTTCTCGTGAGATCGATATTTTTTATACTACTTGAACGATACGTGCACTTGCGTTATACGCGTGTGTAAGCACTGGTCAAGTTTTTGGCGCCGTTGCCGGGGACTTATTTTTCTTGAGTTATTAATTTTGAAGCTATCTAATTTACTTGTATCTAATTTACTTTATTTTTAACTGTAATTTTTATTTCTTTCTTTTGTTTTCAGGTGGTTGAAAAAATGGATCAGTATTGGGAGATTGAGAGATTACGTGCCTTACAAGAAGATACACCCCACATTTGGGAGCAACAGTCCGGTTTTCTGAGGCCTGTTGTACAGCCTAATGACAATCACTGGATGCCAGAACCAAGCAATAATACATTTGCTCAACAGAACGCAATGACGAGATGTGACATATATAATGGTAACCACCCGAGAGATCATTGCGAGTACAACTACAATCCAGGGTGGCAGAGCTATCAAAATCCTTCATGGTACGAAGAACCATCACATTTTCCATCTTATCCACCATCCACCTATGATTTTCATCAAGAACCAAAACCATCAGAGGAAGATCAGATACTTCACATGCTCAAAGATTGGTTCAAGGAATGAGAAGCTCAAATTGATGCACAATTTCAGAGTCAAGCAGAATCCATTCAGAGAATGACTGAGCAGATCAGGCAATTAACATAAAACCAGAGCTACATACCTCAAGGACCATTTTCAGATGAAGCCTTCAAGTACTAAGCATTTCATGATGATACTTTAGCAGAAGAGAAGGTTGAGCAGAATCAAGAATCAGAGGTATCTGTTCAGGAACCCGAACCGGCAAAGTCTCGATTTGACTTTTATTATTCAGATTCTGACGAGGATGAAGTTGAGTTGTTTGTACCAACTACATCAACAATTGAGGATGGAATTTTATATCCTCAAAATGAAGATCTTGGAGATTCCATTGCACAAATGTTTGAAGAAGATCTATCTGAGCCAATCATTTCATCCAGATCAGAGGATGAAGACCTAAAATCTGACATTTCTTTACGTCCTCAGGTTGACAATTTTGAAGCATGCATTTCACAGATGACAGATGAAGAACTGAATGCGGAAATGTTCAAATACATCTGTGAAGAAAAGGTGGAGCAAGAAGCAGAGCAAATGGAGGAGCAAATGTATGACCTTATTGAAGATCCAGAGCATTCAGGAGAAACATCACTATTTTAGGGAGTACAAATTAAAGATATCGCCCAGAAGCTTGACAGAATGGAACTCTCATTCCAAGTCAAACACCATACGAGACCTCCTGATTTTCTTTCTTTCTTTTCAGGAACCACTGGAGTGACAAAGATTAAAAAGGTGGCACAAGCACTGAATGAGACAAAATATTTTTTGCCACTGTACCGTTGGAAGAGACCCTTCAAAATCAACGCTCACAGGATTGTCTTTAATTAGACGTCCAAAACGACGCTGAAACCTCATTGACAGATAGATTTCAGTCACGTCTGGCTGAAGACGAAAAATTTAGCGCTAGCAGGGAGGCTACCCATGCAATTTGTTGTGATTTTTGTTTTCATATTTTGTGTATACATGTTGTAGAGTTTTTAATTTTGTGTGTTATTTTGTAGGGAAAAGCATAAACAGAGCATTTTAAGACAGAATGAATGGTGTTTGGCAATCACAAAGATGAGAGCTAATTCATTAGTGGTGGCTGAGTAAGGAATGGATTCTTGAGACACATCCTTATGAATTTATACTAAGCGAGTGGCGTATTGCGTACACAATTCCGTTGCCTTAATAATTGTTTTGATGTGCTTTTCTTTTGTTATTTTCTTTTATTTTCATAGACAAGATCCAGACTTTTTGACCTTTCACGATTCATTTTGTTGTTTAGCTAACAAGCTTCATTTGGAAGATACTAGTGCTATTATTACTCACCCATTTCAGGTACTATAAATTCAGCTCGTCATTACACTTTGGAAGGCATCCTGATTTGAGAAAGAAATACATAAAAAAAATGGAAGTCACTTCAAGAAGACGAGTTGAAAACATTTGTGTGTTTTGCGGTATTAGTGTTGGTGTTAAGCCACAATACGTAGAAGCAGCACAAGAGTTGGGTTGAGTCTTAGCTGCAAGGAATATGCACTTAATATATAGCGGAGGCAATCTTGGACTTATGGGAATCGTTTCAAAGGCTGTACAGGAAGGAGGCAGTCACGTTTTGTGAATTATCCCAAAACCCTTGGCAGAAGCAAATCTTATTGGATCATCAAACGGAGAAGAGCTAATTGTGCCAGGTATGTCTGAACGACTGGTAGAAATGATTAACCGTGCTGATGATTTTATTTCTTTGCCAGGTGGCTTGGGTACATTGGAGGAAATTTTTACTGTGCTATCTTGGGCGAACCTGAACATACACTAGAAACCGCTTGGATTATACAATGTTGAAGGATTTTATGATTTTCTTTGTGTGTTTCTTGATGATGCTCGGAGAAATGGGTTCGTGTCAAAACCTATGAAAGAACTCCTCTATACTGCCAGAACTGCTCCGGATCTAATTGACCAAATCTTAGCCTATGAACCACAAATTGACCCTATCATTTCAAAGATAAATTGGTCCGAGGACGATCGTGGTAAGAGGCGTCGGATTAATCTGGATCTTAACCTTTAATTTACTGTAGAATTTCAGCTAATCAGGTACGACCTTCTAAACTCTTCTTCTACTGTTTAAGACATTGGGGACAATGTCTCATTTAGGTTTGGGGGAGGGAATTAGTTGATTAGTATATTGTTTTTAGTTGTGTGTTGTTTTTATTTTTAGTCCAAAATTTTTCGAAAAATACAAAAAAATTGAAAAATTTTCAAAAATTACAAAAAATATTTTGCATTTTTGTGTTTTTATTTTGACTAAAAAGGTGAAATTGGTGAGAGATAGCTGAGTAAGGAGTTCTCACTCCTGATACGTATCTCAAACCCATTTTCGAAACAAGTTAATTTTTGTTTATTTCATTTTGAATTATTTAATTTGTAAATTCTCCTTAACACTGACTAAAATGGATCTTCATATGCTCAGTTGGCAGGTATTATCAATATGCATAGTAACATACGGACATGAGCTATAATTGAAAAGTTTGTAATATTCAGTGATATAGTTTAATTCGAGGAAACATCTCAAAAAGCAATGGAGTAAAAATAAAATAATAAAAAATAAAAACGTTTGAGATTCGAGTTATTAAGTCTGTAAGGGTGTTTTAACACCTAGTGCCCTAAAACCAACTGGTTTGGGAGTCACTAGCCTAAAGCTCGCTACATGGATCAAAGATGCTGCAAAAAAATATATATCTGAAGTCTGAGTAATTAAGTCTGTAGGGGTGTCTTAACACCTGGTGCCCTAAAGCCATCTGGTTTGGGAGTCACCGACCCAACACTCGTTACATAGACAGAAGATATTGTATATAAATAAAAAATAGAGAAAAATCAAAGAAAAAATAAGAAAAATCAGAAAAATTATTTCATTGCTACAAAAAGGTGTGATTTCTGATAAAACTTTAGGACAAAGATATTACTCTCTTATCAACTGCACTTATGACTGTTGTGGGCAAAAATGAGTTGTTTAATATTTTGTTGGCTGTGTATATGGAGAATGGTAAAAATAATCGGAGAATTTACTTATTCGGTAATTTAGAAAGAAACAAAACAACTAGTAACTTGGAGTAGAAGTTTCACCTGATTAGTCACTAACTTCTTTATTCTATTTTCGCTTGTCTTTTTGCTTTTGTGTGCATTAATTTTACTTGCTTTTTACTTTTGTAAAAATGTTTGTGGGTATCATTCATGTAAACCCTCACGAGACTACAACTCATCCACTAGGGACACCTAGGGGTTTAAAGGCATGTTGCAACCCTAAATGCAACCGTGATCCCTACGAAAATGGCTTAGTTTATTTTATTTTTGTTATTTTATTTTGTGTTTTGCTCGAGAACTAGCAAAATGTTAGTTGGGGGTGTGATGAGCGGTATTTATATCACTATTTCCCATTCATTTAACTTAATATTTTGTATTTTTTCTCGGATTTTGTGAACGTTTTGATGTGTTTTGTGTTATTTTGCAGATAAATAAAGTTGGGAAAGCATTGGAAGCAATTTGGGGCCAAAATAGAGAAAAAATGACAAAAGGGGCATTTGCGTAAATACCAGCGTCGCGACTCCCAGGCCTTCAGCGTCGCGACGCCTAAAGTGCGCCGGCCATGCTAACGTGCGCCGAGGGACACGTGTCAGAATCTGAGAAATTGGACTTGCTAACGTGAGCCGGATCTTGCTAACGTACGTCGATCTTGCTACCGTGCGCTGGACGCCACGTGTCATCATCACAGAAGATCTGCTAAAATGCACCGACTGCCACGTGTCGATCTCTCATTGGACCGAATATTAGACAAATCACATGTTGCCACGTGTCGACCTATCATTTGAACGATCCTAAGCGCGTGCCACGTGTTAACTCTTAATTTGACCGAAAAGCCAGCCAATTATCGTGTGCCACGTGTCGCCTTCTCATTGCACCACCTTCACCGCGTGCCACGTGTCATCATTTGATTGTGCCGACAGAATGCGCGTGGTCAAACCGCGTAGACCAAAAACGCGTTCCAGCATCGCGACACTGGGAGCTTGGCGTCGCGACGCCAGAGGCCGAATGTGCCTATAAATTGAGCTCCTATTCACTTCATTTCTTGTGCTTTCCTTGGGAGCTTTTTCCTGTTTTTAGAGGATTGCATCTAGTTTTGTAAATATAAATAATATTTTTAATTATGTATTTTAATTTTCAGTAATAATAGTAGTTCTTCTTCTTCTCCTTTCTTTTATGTTTTGTAGTTAATTTTCCACTGGGGAAGGGTGAAGCTTTATTATTTTAATTTAAATTTATCTCCCTTAATTATAATATAGAAATTATAATTCAAATTAAAAGAATTACCGCCTTAATAGCTGGTTTTATTTATTTGACATAAAGTGGCACCGCCTATATGGTCGGTCTTTAGGTGACAGATAATTACCGCATATATGGCTGGTTTATAGACAAATAATAATACCGCCTTTATGGCTGGTCGGACTTAATTAAAATCTAATTTAATGAGGATACCGCCTTTATGGCTGGTCGGTAATATCACGATTAATTTTTATATTATAATAAGGGAGATGTCTAAATTATAAATAGTAAAAGTGGATCCCCAACCCCAGTATTTTATTTTTATTCTAGGGAAGTGATGAAACACAATATCCACACTTAGTAATTGATTTTCTTTTATAGGTAATTCTTAGTTTGTTTTTTGAGTCTTAAGCTTAATGCTTTTTATTAACTGGCCAATAATAAAATTGATGGGGTAAACTTAAAATGAACTAGACATAGGGATTTTAGGTTTCAGCCTTAGATTCAATAACTCACGATCTTCCTTGAGGATGAATAACTCTTTAATAGATTTCCTTACAGGATAGGAATATACCTGTCGGGCGTGGGTAGCCATAATTGGAACTTGGTCTTAATGAATCCAGGTGATTTGGTTGACATAGGAATATGGTTCAATTGGGTTATACTGGGTATTTGCGTCTGACCATCGGAAGAGGCTTTTCCATATCATCGTGTTCAAGGTTAGCAAATTAATTTATTACACATAAATAAGAGAGTCAGTTCATCTTTTTAATAATATTGTGTGGAGTCACGACCCTTGATCTTTGAGTCTTTTATTTTATTTTCCTTAGTATTTTCTTTTAAGTCTATTTTTATTTTACCTAGCAAATCCACATTCAACCAACCAAAATCAATCAATTCACTTCTTCCTATAATTAGATACATGTAAATAAATAGATTCAATGATTAATAAAAATAGTAGGAATTAAGTCCTCGTGGGATCGATATTTTTTATAATATTTGAACGATACATGCGCTTGCGTTATACGTGTGTATAAGCACCGGTCAATAATTCATTCATATTTCACCTAAATATATTTATTCGATATCATATAACGACATAAATAATATAAAAACACCGCGAAACTTTTACGAAAATATTTTTCCGTAAAATAACATAAAATGCATTTCTGGATGAACCGACCGTCCAATGCTCATGGGGACTGCCCAGGTCAATCCCAAAAATATTTGGACAGTTCGTGGGCTGCCCGAATAGTGACCAGTTCACTGTTTGGGCAGCCTTTATCCGGTAACGCCGTTTTTCACCGTTTTTGCGTATTTTCACTCCGAAACAATTGCCGATAATTATTTTTCTTGGAAAATTAAAATAAAATAATTTATTCTAATCACACAATACTCAAAAATATATTTTTATCTCAAAATTCAGTTTTTTCTCATAATTACCGTAAGACCTCTAAAATTGCATTTCGTTCATTTAGTCCTCCAATTGTGAAAAACAATTTTGGATGATTTCAAATCAGTTCTAAATGATTTTAAACATGTCCAACACATCAAAATAAAAATTGCAACAAAAATCTCACAATTTTCTCAAATTACCGAGAGCACCCAAAGCTTTCAATTTTTGCAATTTGGTCCAATCTTGTTCAAAACAAGTCAAGATGAAATCCAGTCATCACCAAATTTAATATACATCATATATACATCATAACACAACACATATATGAAAAGCCCCAATTTTGGTTTAGGTTAAGAATCCTAATTTCTAAAATTAGTCCAATTAATCAAATTAACCAAAATTAACCAAATCCAACAATTTAATCTAATCTCTACCACACCAAACAAGTCTCACCACTTTGAAACAACTCAAGAACAATTATAGGTCATCAATGAGTGACCTAACAACTCTAGAATGGCAACAAGATCATCAAATGTTCAAAAGTGTGCTTATACACCATTTTTAAGCATACTTTGTTAAACACACATGCATACATCTTTCATTCATGCTTCCAACCATCAAAGAACAAAAATAAGAAAGTAGAAAAACTTAAGAACTACACATGTTTTAGGCAAGAACAAAAGGAACAAGTTTTCTTCTAATAGAAATTTGGAAAAACTTACTTAAATCCAAGCTTTCTTCATTTTTCTTCTTTGTTTCTTTTCTTTTTCTCTCAACACTTTTGTTTATGTTTTTGTTGGCTTCAATAAGTGTGTAGCAAAATGAAAAATAAAACCTTTAAATACCTAGGGTATATGGCCGAATTTGATGGAAAATTAAAAACAAAATTTTCAATTTTTCCAAAAAAATATCTAAGAAGATATTTTGCTTTTTTAACAAATTAAAGAAGCAAATATCAAAATGATTACCTTTATCATAAATTTAAAAGTCAAACTTATACACTTTAATCATTTCCTTTAATAAATATCAACTTAGATATTTTATATTTTTAATTACTTTAATTATTTAACAGTTAAATAATTAAATAATTATTTAAATACAAATATCTCAAAGATATGTATTATATTTACTTTAAATATCTCAAATATATATTAATGATATATGTCAAATATCACAATTTGACAATTAATTAATGTGTATTTAATAAAATCAAATATTAAATACAAATACACATTAATTAGGAAATGACCAAAAAGCCCCTTTATGCATGTATCTTTCGTTTAACCGTTAAACGATTTATAAATAATCAGTATTATACATAAAAGTTGCCATAGTGCTCTACGAGTTTATTTCATTGGTGAGACTCTCTAAGTTCATGTATATCCGTCACAAAATCTAATTTCATATCCATAATTTACCTACCCGTAAATTATGACGACCACAGATAAACTCGCTGAACCATACAGGTCGAGGTCATCGCATACATATAATCCATCCGTCACAGGTATTCAGATTATTCCAGAGTTATATATATTAACGTCAAATCTCTACAGGTATAATCTCGTCGATGATTCTATTAGCAATCTTATAAAAACACTTAGAACTCACTTCTACAGTGCACCACATATCCATGGATTTAACAGATTGCTAATCTCATAATGAATACCTATGCCCTGGACACAGAACTGACAGATCCTATCTTGATACACACAGGATATCATGAGCATTAGTTCACACCTAACGAATAGGCGAAGGTCTGATCTGAATAGATCGGTGACGTGACTGCCATCTAAGTGTGGAGGATAACTCATATATCCACAGTCGTATCTCAAGTAAAAGAATCACTATGCTACTCAACCCGAGAAGAAACCTATTGACGTTGGTGTACCATCTATTAGGTAATCTTCGGTGGTCATTCAATATTTATCAAATAAACACATACACGTCTAACGAGTCTCCCGAGACTCAGGGTTCATTGGGATAAATCATCGGACCAAGTCATGATATACGTCATGTACTGGTCTCAGCAGATTTTTACTAACCGATCAGTGTTATTAAATCTTGACCAAGAGTTTTATTTGGTAATATATATCTAGTAGTAACACTTCCCAAAGTCAATTACAAGCTACGTTGTAATTACGCACTACATTATATATTATCGGGTATTTGTCTTATATATATATATATATATATATATATATATCTAACCAGGATTTAGTTTCAATGTAATGAATTAGATAGAATATATATAATAAAAGACAAGAGATGCAACCATAAATAAGTAATATTATGGAAAAAGATATTGTTCGTATTCATGAATCGAACATAAATATAATCCGGATTGGCGCTCCGAGCACCAACCATAACACTATGCTCTGTACACAGAACTGACGGATCCTATCTTGATACACACGGGATATCATGAGCATGAGTCCACACCCAACGAACGGGTGGAGGTCTAATCTTAATAGATCAGTGACATGACTACCATTTAAGTGTGGAGGATAACTCATATATCCACAGTGGTAGCTCAAGTCAAAGAATCACTATGCTACTCAACCTGAGAAGATTCCTTTTGACATTGATGTACCATCTATTAGGTAATCTTCGGTGAGTCGTTCAGTAGATTTTTACTAATTGACCCGTGTCAGTAAATCTTGACCAGTAACTTTATTTGATAATATATATCTAGTAGTGACACTTCCGAATGTCAATTACAAGCTACATTGTAATTGCGCACTACATTCTATATTATCGGGTCTTTGTCTTATATATATATCACCAAACATGATTTAGTTTCAATCTAATGAATTAGATCGAATATATATCATAAAAGACAAGAGGTGCAACTATAAATAAGTAATATTATGAAAAAATGTATTGCTCGTATTCATGAATCAGACATAAATACGATTCGGATTGGCGCTTTGAGCACTAACACTAATAATTTCTCCCACTTGCTCTAGTGTCAATCCACGATATATACACATCTAAATGTGTATCATATACACAAGGCCCTCAATAACTCACCTAGCGCTCAAGAGGTAGGCAACGACAAGTAGGCCCGCTATGACATATTGAGTTTGTCCAACAAACACAACTATTTCCCTTAGCCAGCATCATTAATATTTTGTAGAAACTAAGTTCTACATCAATATGACTAAGATGCCACATCAACATTGTGCTTCAGCCACTAAGTTTTCCAAGTATTTACGGATCAAATCCAAAATATTATACAGTCAACCACAAACATACCACTAATATCAAACTTTTAATCTATAAGGTCACTATACAACTTCTTAAGTCAATACTTATAAGTTGCAACTAATTCCACTCTCACAGTAGAATCATCTGTGACACTCCCATTGTATCTTTTCTGACTCTTTATGACGTAGTCCGTATAACGTCACAATAAGACTCAAAACTAATCTGACCATAATGGTTGCAGACTTTATTCTATATTATTAAGAAACCTGTTCTTAATATCTTAAAGATAATAAAGAACATGTTTCAAGACTCATCCTATTGTCTACATCATATCAAAATAACTCGTAACAATTACGATTAAGTTTATATCTCTAATCGCACTAAATATAATATTCATTATGCCATCATCATATGATGCATAAGATTGACTAGACATTCTAATCAATTTTTCTTTCGAAAAAGGGATCATCTCTTATGAAAGATGAATATTATATACTATAGACACATTAATTGTTAAACAGTTATACTAACTGTCACACAGATAGTCATGTTGTGTCCTTTATTAGATCATATATAATGTACGACTAATGAGAGCATCTCTCAAGTCTTTTAGTTTTATATCATATATAAAAATTTATATTGAATATAACAGAGACCACTCTCACTGCTTTCACGGAGAAAATAAGACCCAAGTAAACCTTTTACCTCATAAATATCTCATTATTACCTTAATAATGATAATGTCATTATGATGTAAAACACTAGAAAGAAATTTATACGCTCCCACTAACCCTACTATCACATATGTATTCTCTATACTTTGATAAAATCAGACAATCTGACTGATTTAAAAATTAGAGAACACAGATTTTCGGAAAGCTCATTTAAGTCTACAATAGGCTCGGTAAGCTAATATACCATATTGTAATCTTAGCAGAATACAAACTCCAGGGCCATTCAAAAACGAACTCTTCAAACTAAGAAATCACAATGATCTCTTATCTGAAAACACATTCAGAATCGACACTTTGTATTTCAAGCTAAAATATAAAGTTTAATATTAACATTAACCAACAAATCTTTAATTTTTCAATCAGTGCGACTAGAGACAAGTTTCCTCAGAATCTACAATAGATCAATGAGTATAAATTTTCTCACTGTCGTACTATAAAGGTCAAATATTTAATAAGCTCACTTTGCTTTTGCTATGCAAACCATTTCCACATTTTATGAACGATTCATAATGAAAGCTCAATCAAGTTCCAAACTTGATCGTAGTAAGATATGAACAATCGTAGATCTATAGTTTAATACTAACTTCCGGAATCGATATCAAATATCGCTTTCACTATAAGTTATAGGATAATTTTCTTCAATAAGAAAACAACAGAACCATTAAGTATCAAATACTTTGCAAATGATTTTGATATCCTATTTAAATTATATGGAATATATCTAAGGGCCTTTTTCACCTTATGAATTATGTAGTTCCATTTATAGTTTATCATTCTCATTTTTTACTTCAATAAGTCAAGTCTTTTCTACAATGGTCAACATCCCATGTTACACACAAAGTAATAACATAATTTTATTACTCGGGATCGTAGAAAAGATATTATATCAAATAGAATATAATATTCTATTAAATAGAATAAATGATAAATTTTTACTCGTACCTCCGAGGCGCAAGTACTTTTAATTATATAACCATTATACAAAAGAAAGATTCAAATTTTAAACATTTCAAGATTCGAATTTTCTACTTGTACATATCATATACGTATCTGTAGAAACTAATGGGACCTTAATTAAATAGATGAATAAGTGTTTCTGAAGTATATCCCCAAGAGTATTGAAACTAATTCGGTAACACTCAATATCAAACGAATCAAATTGTATAAGATTCGATTTTTCCCACTAACCAATTCCATTTCGACGGAATCGTAGAAGAATAATATTGAGTAAGAATCGTATTCATTCAATAACCTTAGAACGTATTGCCATAAATTCATATGTTTGATCATATCAAACATCTTTGAATAATTCAAAGACTCACGATGAATTTTAAAGATATAGTTTTCAAAAAATTCAGATCGAATATCTTTAAACTAGTCAAAATATTCTATATGCGTTTCATCAGAAACACGTAACTAAGTCACGACGATTCATTGACTAAGTTACGAAGCAAAGAAAACTACTTTAAGCAATTTACAACTCATTAAAGTACATACATCAAATGTATCAGTTTAATAAATTTTATGTTCCAATGACTATCATTGGTTAAATGAGATTTAATCACCTTCTCGAATGCAATATTCTTTAAATGGATAAGGATATGTGGTGTGATCTAGTATCCGACCATCCTTTACCATATGGAATAAGCATCTATCTCAGCATTGTCTTTCTTAAGTAAACTTTTAGACTTCTCGTTTATCTAGTTTTTAATCTTAATTTAGTTTATTTCAAATTAGTTTCTAAATAAAGTTAAGTTTATTAATTATAGTACTTAGTGTGAGTTTGATTACAATCCATGTGGGTTTGACACTCTTTACTTATCTTTTACTAAAACTTGACACCGTATACTTGCGGTACGATAATCTCGCAACACAGACTCGGTGAGTTCTTCGAGTTATTACAGTCTAGATGTATTTGAGTCGATAGAGTTTCCATCATAGGTCTTATACCATCGCTGTAAGTTTTCTCTTATAGTGAATTTGGCTAGTAGCCTATATACCTGAAGTGGTTTTTTACTCGCACGAGTTTTCCACCCCGTCAACAAAATTCTTATGTTGATTATTTTGATGCTTTGATTTATTGTTTCATTTATATATGATTTAGAATTAAGGGTGCTTGTTTTTTAATTCACAGAAACAAAAATTAAGACATGTATTAGATTATTGTGTATAATTTTATATATAGTCAGAACATAAGACGAAAATCAAATTTTCACAAGCACCTACACATGCTAAATTTTCTACGTCTAACTATTTCATGCCAAAAATTATAATACTGGCATCATCTATGCGCCGTACGATTCTAAATTGGAGAGAACTCACTCATGGTGTTGGCTCTGATACTATTTCTTATAAATTTATGGATATAACCCATTTAAAAAAAAAAAGGTCGTAAGAAGAGGATCCTCAAGGGTTAGTACTCATGGTGTTGGCTCTGATACCATTTCTTATAAATTTTATTTTATGCGTCACTATTTTTCGACTCTAAATATCTTTGAACTCTTTTAGCGTCAACGTTTAGCGATGTTAAAAAATCGAATTCCTGTAGTGTAAAAAAATATCAGCTAATCTCATACTTAGCCAATATGGACAAATGGATAATCTGTATCTTGTTTTGTATAATCTCTATTTATTTTTTGTGATTCACGTAATATATTATTATTTGTACATAATCATCTGTTTGTCTTTTTGTATAATAGGCAGATTATTATTGTGATGTTCCCTTTTGTCAATATCTTATGTTTTGTAAATATTCTTATATTTATCGTTTTTTATAATTCATCAGATTATTATATTTCTCAAAGCTCTAAGCACCTCCATCAATCATATCTGTCAAAATATTTTTTTTTGGAAACGTTAGAAAATTTTGCTATCAAATCATTTCATTTGGGTTTAAGTGAAGCAGGTAAAACTCCTGACTGTCTTAGATTCTTACAAGAAATACATCCCATAAACTTGAACTCAGGATCTAACAATTAAATTTTATTTCATTTTCCACTAAACTACACCTCTTGTGGGCCATTTTTGTAAATATGTTAAAATGCAATTGATGCATCTTTCTTCTTTTAAAATTTCATTTTCCCCCTTTAATGTCACTTTCTCCCCTTGTTGGAAAGTTTAAAATTACCCAAAAATTTGAGAAAAATTTACCGGTTTATTTAATATTATTTTAAGTATTTAAGGATTAGATAAGTTGATTTTGTTAGGGATTTTACATGAAAAACCAATATTACATCTAAATATCATTCCTTAGATGAGGAAAATACATAAATTAAAATATTGAATAATAACGGTGAATATAAATATAAATATCACTTTAATTAATAGGTAACTGTAATGCAACTTGATTGTGCCATATATTAGGACTTATATGTCAAAAATACGAAACCAATATAAAAAATAGGCTTTTAAAGAGAGGGTATCCGAGGGTTAATAGATGCTTCGCATTGACGACGTCTACATAGGCTAGATTTTTTTACTAATTTAACTAATCCCCGTCAAATATTACAATATCGACGTTACTCATGTGCTTTACAATTGTAACTTATAGAGAACTCTGACATAATATTGGCCCAATGGTGAGTTTGTGCTCTCCCATCTCCCTACAATGGCAGGGAGTCAAAATCTCTCAATTTCGAGAGTAAAAATTCTCTCCAAAGTGGGAATATAATTCTCTCCATATTTAAGAGGGAATATATATTTAGTCTCTATTAGACGTAGAATTCTGAATGTATTATAAATGTTTGTATTTAATAATGAGGCTATTTGCACTCTAAAAATTACTTTGAAAACTATATTACTTTGTATACTCATTTAGTAAATTTAAAAAATTACTTTGAATTCGTTCAACAATCAACAATGTATTTTCACACTTGAAGTTATAAAAGTGCATCATATTCCGCTCGAAATCGTGCAAACAATTATCAATTTTCTAGCTCAATTAAAAAGGTGGAAATTGATTCTTTTGAAACTATGTGGAAAATGATAAATTCAAAAATATTATAATATTTTCGAATTTTCACCGAATAATTATCATGTATTAAGGACTTTTATGAGGAAAATGCATTCCTACAGAAGCCGATATTTTTTTCTTCATGCGTCTCTTCAACTTCTATTTATGAACTCATAGATAGAATACTAAACCACCCGTTAAAGTTAATGTGGGATAAATGAACTATAATATTCTACTATGCTTCTTAGTCTCAATGCTCACGTATGCTTGATTTTCACTCTAATACAAACATCACCCACTCGTCATATGATTGTAACTTGGAGATATGTTTTGACTAATACTGTTTCTAACAAACTTTTCATTCTTAAAAATAAGTTTATAAAGAAAGTATGTCCAATTATTAATAAAATACTCGTTAATCACATACTTAACCAATTTGAACAAATTGATCCCAACATCTTGAAGCATAATTGTTAAACTTACTTATTTCTATTATTTTAGACCTGTCCAGAAGTCACACGTAAATAAACTCAATTAGCTCTTTCATTTTTGCCAAACTCGTTTCTACTAAACCATTTGGAATTTCAATGAATTTAAGTATGGTTTTGGCAGCATTATTAATTATTTTTAACAGTTAGCTAATTATTGAAATATGAGTTGTATTTCTCCGTGGAAAACGCCAGAATGAATTGTGTTTCATTGGATAAGAAACAAGGATTCAGTGGTGAAGATTTAATCACGTGTTTCTAATTGTGATGTTATCTTTTTGTCTTGTCAATATCTTATATTTTGTACATATCTTTTTTGTATGATTCGTCAGATTATTATATTTGTCAAAGCTCTAAGCACATCAATCATTTCGTTACAAAACGTCAAAATGCAATTGATACTTCTTTCAACCTTTTCTTATTATTAGTATTATTATTATTATTATTTTTTTATTTTCTTGGTGTAAAATCACGTTATCCATTGAAGGTGACAGTTCGAAGCTGCTTGAAAATCTGATAAAAATTTATCGGTCTATTTAATATTGTAAAAAATATATTAATTTTTACTTTAACAATTACAAAAACTAATTCTGTTAGTGATTTTGAGTGAAATGATCAATATAACGTACAAATATTATTCCGTAGATAAGCAAAGAACATAAATTACATTAATGAATCACTATAAATATCATTTTAATCAATAGGTATGTCTAATTCACAATGATTGTGCCATGTGATAGGGTTTTAATGTAAAAAATGCATTGGAAGCTAATCTTTAAAAATCAATTTATAAGAAGATGGTGTATAAGAATTAATAAACATTCCATATTCATGGCACCTACACATGTTAAATTTCCTAATTGTTAAGGAATATTAAGTGGAAATCTATATTATTGAATCAAGATCCAAAATAGAATTCCTAGTACCCTTAGGATTTGTGATTTTATTATATTTCCCTATTAGATGAAGATTTCATATATTCATTATTATTGTTCATTACTATATGATTATGATTCTTTTTCTATTTTTGTTTTCTATGTAACCTATATAAAGGCTCATACCATTGTAAATTCATATAGAGTGAATTCAAGACTTTCTTTCATTATCTAACATGGTATCAGAGACCATGTTCTAACTTTTCTAGTTTCACTCTCTCTGATTCTCATCGGCGCGTGGGGGATCACAACTACCATAATTGCGTGACCCTCACGCGCCTCTCGTTGCCAACCGCCACATTGCTTTTCCCAAGCGCCACCCATTCACAAGTGCTTCTCCTGTCATGCACCACTCCTTTCAAGTGTGCTCTACGTCGGCTTCTTTCGGGTTTCAGCTCTTTTTCAGATTTTCGCGCTCCTTTCGGGATTTCGCTCCCTCTCAGGTTTCAGCTCTCTCTCAGGCTTCAGGAACCTGTCAGAATTTTACTCCCTCTCTGGTTTTGGATCTTTATTAGGATTCAGCTCTCTGTCGGACTTTGGCTCTCTGTCGGTCTTCGACTCTCTTTCGGGATTTCGCTCCCTCTTTGGCTTCGGCACTCTCGGGCTTCAGCTATCTTTCGGGATTTCGCTCCCTTTCTAGCTTCGAAACTCTCGGGATTCGGCTCTCTTTTGGGATTTCGCTCCCTCTCCGGCTTCGGCTCTCTTTCGAGCTTTCGCTCCCTCTCTGGCTTCGGCACTCTCGGGCTTCGGTTCTCTTTTCGGGATTTTTCTCCCTTTCCGGCTTCAGCATCCTCTTGGGTTTCGGCTCCCCCTTCGGGCTTCGTAGGTTAAAGCTCATCCATTATCAAAAGGTTTATAGCCTCCAAGTTTCAAGACTTTCAGTTTCAGAACCCCGCTCTCCGATTTCAATATGCAACCTCAAGCTTACTCCTTCGTTACCAGCTTGAGTTTGAGGGGGGTGTTAAGGAATATTAAGGAATATTATTATGGAAATCTATATTATTGAATCAAGATCCAAAATAGAATTCCTAATACCCTTAGGATTTGTGATTTTATTATATTTTCCTATTAGATGAAGATTTTCTATATTCATTATTATTGTTCATTACTATAGGATTATGATTCATTTTCTATTTTGGTTTTCTATGTAGTCTATATAAAGGCCTCTACCATTGTAAATTCATATAGAGTGAATTCAAAACTTTCTTTCATTATCTAACACTAATAGTCCAACTATTTCACGCCGAATATTATAATTTGGCGTTAGCCCAGCGCCATATGATTCGAACATGGAGAGAACTCACTCATGGTGTTGGCTTTGATATAATTTCTTATAAATTTATGGGTGGAACTTATTTTTAAAAACTGGTCGTAAAGAGAGGGTCATCAAGGGTTAGTACTCATGGTGTTGGCTCTGATATCATTTATTATAATTTTATTTTCTGCTATCGCTTTTTTTGATGTTAATATTTAGGGTCGATTTTTACCTAGTTTAACGTCAACGTTTGGTGATGCTAAAAAAATCGAATTCTTATTGCGTAATAAAATATCGGCTAATCCCATACTTAGTCAATGTAGACAAATGGATAAGTCGCATCTTATTTTGAAAATTCTCTATTTTGTTTTTGTGATTTTACAAAATATCTTATTATTTGTAGATGAAAATATTCATCTGTTTATCTTTTTGTATGATACACATGATTAATATTGTGATGTTCCCTTTTGTCAATATCTCATGTTTTGTAAATATTTATTTATTTTTATCATTTTGTATGATTAATCAGATTATTATATTTTTCAAAGCTCTAAGCACATCCATCAATCATTTCATTCATTTTTTTTGAAAATATTGGAAATCCTGCCGCCAAATCATCCAATCCGGATTTAAGTAGAGTAAGTAAAACCCCCGATTACCTAAAGTTCTTGTTAGCGACATAGTCATGTAGTGGATTTTGATGATGTAACGCGAGTAAAGACTTCGACGCGCAACAACGAGACATTCCAAAAAGTTGTCGAAGCATGCGGTAGTGAAGAGCGAGAATGTGAAGGCTTGCGGCAAATTGAAGAATTTATGTTAAGTCTTAGCTTAGAGCTCTATTTGTATTGTGAATTGTATATTCAAGTGCCTAAGCTCATATGATTGCATACACATTCATTTAGATGCATTAGGGTCATGATAAAATGCCTTAAACCTTCCTTATTATGTATTTTTATCAGAGACCGGCATACCGGTGCCATACCGGTGCCTATACCGGTCAAGTTCCCTTGTATGCAAAGCTACTGGAACTGGCACAAACCTAACCGGTGTCCATACCGGTCTTTAATCCGGTCATCCTGGGGATTACATGCTTACTGGAACCGGTGAACCTATGGAATGTATAGTTACTGGAACCGGCACAAACCAAACCGGTCTATATACCGGTCTAACGGCTGGATTCTCCCAACGGCTAGTTCCCTTAATGGAACCAGCAATGACCAAACCGGTCACCATACCGGTCTAACAGCTGGATTCTCCCAATGTCTATATTACCGTTGGAGACCGGCATACCGGTCCCAGCAGTGTCTGTTGGGGATGTTTTTCATTTTCTATATAAATGAACCCCAAATCATTTTGCCAAAGTTAGAGACATCATATACAATCTTCATACACTTTCTCTAAGGTAAAAACAAGAGAGTTATCACACCTTCATAATCAAACACTCTCAAGCTCACATACACACCTTCATATCATTTGGTAGTGAGCTTAGAACATTTGGGTTGCAACTCACACAATCTTCTTTATATTTGTGAGTGCCCAAGTGCATTTTAAATCTTCTTATTCTAAAAAACTTGTGGTTTGTAGAAATCCCATTGTTTGTGTAGTTGTAAAGGTTTGTGAGTGCGCATACGCATAAAACTCATAGTAAAGGTTTGGAGTGCACCTTTGTGGAAAACTCTTGGTTACGAGTGAACCACGAAAACTCGTTATAAGTGGAAATCTTCATGCGAGGCTTGAGGGAGTGGACATAGGGACGTTTGGCCGAACCACTATAAATCTCGGTGTCGTATTTCTCTATCCTTATACTTTTACTTATTGCAAGTTTATTTATATTTATACATATTGTTTAGAAAACTTACATATAGGTTATTTATTGAAATAGAGAAAATTAACCTAAGTGCTTATTTGGTAGTAAGAGCTAAAATCGACAAAGATTTTATAATTCCGCACTTATAGGTGATAACCCAATTCACCCCCTCTTGGGTATAGATATTTTTTGTCGCCATTGCTTGTAGGGAATTTCAGTTGGTATCAGAGAGAGGTATTCTCTACAAGACTTAACCGTCCGAGAATAGATCATGGCATCTACAAGCAACTCGTCAAATCTTGCCGAAGGATTTTCAACAACTAGACCTCCATTTTACACCGGAACGGACTACAATTATTGGAAAATGAGGATGTTGAATTATCTCATTGCCGTTGATCCACAATCATATTTAGTTATTACACGGGGTGCAAAAGTGCCAACGAAGAAGGATAGCAACAGAGTTGATATTCCTAAGCCGAGTTTAGAATGAAATAATGAGGACTTGAAACAAGCCTCATAAAATACTAAGGCACTCAACCAACTTCTATGTGCCATTGATCGGGATCAAGTAAGCAAGCTTCCGGAATGTGGAAACGCATATGATTTATGGAAGTAATTGGAAATGATCAACGATGGCACAAGTCAAGTCAAAGAATCCAAGATCAACCGGTTTATGTGTGAATTGGACAATTTCAAGATGGAATCCGGGGAAGAAATTGATCACCTGATTTCGAGGTTCACAATCATCATAAACCATTTCGGTGCTTTGGGAAAAATTATTGGGCCATCCGATCAAGTGAAGAAAATTCTAAGATCTCTACCAAAGGAATTTATAAGCTACACCTCCTCAATTAGAGAAGCAAACGACATGAACACTTTGAAGATGGATGATTTAGTCGGTAAATTTCTGAATACAAATTGGAGATCAAGATGGATAAAAAGGAGGAAGATGAGAAAAGGACAAGGAAGTCATTGGCCTTAAAAGCAAGAAGAAGAGACGACTCAAGGTCAAGCTAAAGTGATAGTGATGATGAGTTGGCTCAAATAAACAAGAACTTCAAGAAGCTCCTCAAATCCGTAAAGCAAAAGGGAAAAATCAAAATAGGATGATAAGAAAGAAGAAAAAAAACCACGGAAGAACAAGAAAATTGTATGTTATGAATGCAACAAACCGGATCATATAGTTATGGATTGCCCATTAAAGAGAATGAAAGGGAAATCTAAGAAAAAGGCAATGAAAGCAACTTAATCTTGGAGCGATAGCGACTCCAGCTCATCCGAGGAGGAAGAAGCCAAAGAAAGAACAAACCTAGCATTCGTGGCTATCGAGGATGAGGATTTCTCATTTGAAAGTCAAGAAGAAGAGGTACATAATTCTCAAGACTATGATGATTTACTTAATGCTTTTAATGGCTTAAAAGAATTGTGTGATGTGCTTAAAAAGAAATTAAAATTGGTCAAAAATGAGCATGCTACAATTAAAAAAGATCATGCATCTTGTATGGATAAATTTCATGTTTTAGATAATGAGATGATATGCTTAAAGGCCAAACATGAAAAAGAGATTGCATGCTTAAATGATGAAAATGCATGTTTAAAAATTAAAAAGCTAGAACTTGAAAATACCATATCTAATATGCCATCTAGCTCTAAATCATGCAATTGCGAATCTATTTTGAATGAAAATATTTTATTAAACACTTAAGTTATAGATTTGCAAATCATTGTTAGTAAATTCACATTGGGACATAAAAATTTTAATATGCTTATTGGATCCCAAAAATGTGCATTTAAAATAGAAGGATTATGATATAGGCCTTACCTTAAGAGAAAAATTTTGAGAAATTATTTTGTTAAGTCTTCCGATTCTCATGTTAAAAATGCCATCAATGAAAATGTCACATGTCATGCATGTAATGAAAAATGACATAAAATTTTTGAATGTATGAACAATAATGTGATTAAAAATGCATGGATTCCTTAAGGAATCAAAATTAACCCCAATGGACCCAAGAGAGTTTGGGTACCAAAATGTAATTGATAATTTTGTAGGGGGAGCATCGGGAACGATCATAAAGAGAATTGCGAATTGATTCCAAAGGCTCAAAGAAATGAGGAATCGCAACGGTAAAGGTAAAATCCGTATTCACGAAAATATTGGTATCGTTTCCTCTAAATTGTGTATGTATGCATATTTCAAATTGATATAAAAAATTTTGAGGCATACAAAGTAATTTTGGCATCATTGTCTAATGCACACATCTATTGGTATCTCATTTATATTTAAATTTTTGCTTCTCCACTTTTTGATAATGTCAAAGGGGGAGAAATCATTTGAGAATGAGGTTAAAACTTGTATAACCCTCACCCTTGGTTTAAGGGGGAGTAATTGTACTAATGTGTTTGTCCAAGTCTTATAGAGCTATTTGAAGACAATCACACATTGAGGGGGAGCAAAATCGTCAATATTTGGACTCCAGGAAGCTCACAAGTTTTAAGGGATTGCCATCATCAAAAAGGGGGAGATTTTTAGCCACATAGTCGCGTATTGGATTTTGATGATGTAACGCGAGTAAAGACTTCGACGCGCAACAACGAGACATTCCAAAAAGTTGTCGAAGCATGCGGTAGTGAAGAGCGAGAATGTGAAGACTTGCGGCAAATTGAAGAATTTATGTTAAGTCTTAGCTTAGGGCTCTATTTGTATTGTGAATTGTATATTCAAGTGCCTAAGCTCACAGGATTGCATACACATTCATTTAGATGCATTAGGGTCATGAAAAAAATACCTTAAACCTTCCTTATTATGCATTTTGATCAGAGACCGGCATACTGGTGCCATACCGGTGCCTATACCGGTAAATTTTCCATGTATGCAAAGCTACTGGAACCGGCACAAACCTAACCAGTGTCCATACTGGTTTTTAATCCGGTCATCCTGGGGATTGCATGCTTATTGGAACCGGCGAACCCCATACCGGTGAACCTATGGAATGCATAGCTACTAGAACCGGCACAAACCAAACCGATCTACATACCGCTCTAATGGCTGGATTCTCCCAACGACTAGTTCCCTTAATGGAACCGGCAAGGACCAAATCGGTCACCATACCGGGCTAACAGTTGGATTCTCCCAATGGCTAAATTACCGTTGGAGACCGGCATACCGGTCTAGTAGAGACCGGCATACCGATCCCAGTAATGTCTTTTGGGGATGTTTTTCATTTTCTATATAAATGAACCCCAACTCATTTTTCCAAATTTAGAGACATTATATACAATCTTCATACACTTTCTCTAAGGCAAAAACAAGAGAGTTATCACACCTTCATAATCAAACACTCTTAAGCTCACACACACACCTTCATATCATTTGGTAGTGAGCTTAGAAAATTCGGGTTGCAACTCACACAATCTTCTTTATATTTGTGAGTGCCCAAGTGCATTTTAAATCTTCTTATTCTAAAACACTTGTGGTTTGTAGAAATCCCATTGTTTGGGTAGTTGTAAAGGTTCGTGAGTGCGCCTACGCATAAAACTCATTGTAAAGGTTTAGAGTGCACCTTTGCGGAAAACTATTGGTTACGAGTGAACCACAGAAACTCGTTATAAGTGGAAATCTTCAAGCGAGGCTTGAGGGAGTGGACGTAGGCACGTTTGGCCGAACCACTATAAATCTCGGTGTCGTATTTCTCTATCCTTATACTTTTACTTATTGCAAGTTTATTTATATTTATACATATTGTTTAGAAAACTTGCATATATGTTATTTATTGAAATAGAGAAAATTAACCTAAGTGTTTATTTGGTAATAAGAGCTAAAATCAGCAAAGATTTTATAATTCCGCACTTAAAGGCGATAACCCAATTCACCCCCCTCTCTTGGGTATAGAGATTGTTTGTCGCCATTGCTTGTAGGGAATTTTAGTTCTTAGAAGAAATACATCCCATAAATTCAAAATCATGATATAAAAATCAAATCTTAAACTCTTTACCATTAAACCATATCTCTTGTGGGCCATTTTTGTCAAAATATTAAAATGCAATTGATACATCTTTCTACTTTTATTTTTTGACTTTTCCCATGTAATGTCACTTTCTCCACTTGAAGGAAAGTTTAAAATTACCTGAAAATTTGAGAAAAATTTGTCGGTTTATTTAATATTATTCAAAGTATATCAATTTTCACTTTAACGATTAAATAAGTTGATTTTATTAGTGATTTTACATGAAAAACCGATATTACATATAAATATAATTTCGTAGAAGAGGAAAATACATAAATTACAATATTCAATAATGACGGTGAATATAAATATAAATATCACTTTAATCAATAGGTAACTATAATTCAATTGGATTGTGCCATGTGTTAGGATTTTTAGGTCAAAAATGCATTCGAAATCAATATTCAAAAATACGCTTATAAGATGAGGGTATCCAAGGATTAATAGATGCTCCGCATTGACGGCGCTTACATAGGCTAGATTTTTTTACTAGTCTAATTAGTCCCAGAAAAATATTACAATATCGACGTCACTCATGTGCCATACAATTGTAATTTAGAGAGAACTTTGACATAGTATTGGCTTTGATTTTTATTTCTCACAAACACAATTATATAACTTACCCTAAAAAATCGACTTGTAAAGAGAGATTTCATAAATATTAATAAACAACCAGCTAATTTCATATTTATCCAATGGATAAATGTACCACACATATTGAACCATAATTGCATTTATATTATGTTCAATCCATCAGAAGTCAAACGTAAATGAAGTCAATTAGCTCTAATTTCTACTATACCATTTCGAATTACAATGAATTAGGTGTGGTTTTGGTAGCATTTTGGATTGCAATGGATAAGCACCAGGGATTCCGCGGTAAAGATTTAATCACAGGTTTCTTATGGTGATGTTCTTTTTTTGTCCATATCTCTTATATTTTATATCCCTCCATTTGTCTTTTTATATGTGTTGTTGACGGCTGATTTTGGTCTCAGGGCAATATGAGAATATTACTCCCGAGACAATCCTCCCTCA
This sequence comes from Zanthoxylum bungeanum, assembly GCA_019454045.1. NCBI lineage: Eukaryota > Viridiplantae > Streptophyta > Magnoliopsida > Sapindales > Rutaceae > Zanthoxylum > Zanthoxylum bungeanum. Next base: position 126,560 of record SKCR01027603.1, read on the forward strand.
ATAGTGAATTTGTTCGGTTATGGGGGAACCGAAAGCAAACTTAGCAAAAGACAGATAAATACGTCAATCGACAAAGAGATTTAACGTGGTTCGGCTGGCTAGATCCAACCTACGTCCACGGGCACAGAACGAACGATGTTTTATTACTGAGATATGATTCTCTGATATCTCTTGTGTTTTACAAGTCTGATCGTAATGATCTTGATATTGATTCTGATGCCTCTTACGCACACTCTACCCTTCTATTTATAATAGTGTAGAAATCAGATTCCTTCTCCTGCAAGAATTTCCTAGTTGAAACAATTTCCCTTTCCCATAAGGATTCATAGTCAAAAACTATCTTCACTTCCTTTATTCTACTATGACACTGACTTATCAGTTTACCCTATGAAAGTAGGACAACTTGTCATCTTATCAGTAAGAATATGGTATCTTATCTTCTGGAGCATGTCTCGCCATATGCTCGATCTTCATGAGGTCGGTCATTATGGTTTTTTGAGCTGAGAATGCTGCTACCGATCTGATAATGCTCGGTCATCCGAACCAAAGTGGTCGGTCACCTATCATCAAGTGTTCGGTCTCTACCTGTTGGCTTTATAACACTCATGTTCTCGGGTCGGCATTAATGATTTCGACCGAGAAAGGAATTACCATTTTTACCCCTGTCGTACTCCTTAAATAACATAGGTCCTGAAAACACCATCAACATATGTCCCCTAGTTCTCGGTAACAATGATTTTGCGAGTTGATGTCGGGAACTATAAAAAAAGATGGTGTGCCGATGAATCCGTCGGTGGTCACTCCAGGAATCGCAGAGAAAAATGCCTTGGCTGCAAATCTGGTCCTTCCTGCCACCCTCATGTGCTCAGTCAACGAGGATCCCGATATCTACCCGTGGAGAAAATGCTTTGCCCTTATGCTGATGATGATCGACTCGGTGGGACGTAACCCGACCCCGAGCTGAGAAGAACATTTGGCTCTAGGGGAATGTCACCTCCCCAGACCAATAGAGGGCCGACCATGGGAGAAATGCTCTGATCCCATGCCGATGATAAGTCTCTCGGTGGGACGTATCCCGACCCCGAGCTGAAGAAAGACTTGGCTCTGGGAGAATATTACATCCCCAGTCCAATGAAGCCGACCCAGTGGGACGTAACCCGACCCCGAGCTAAAAGAAAGACTTGGCTCTGGGGGAATGTTACATCCCCAGTCCAAAGAAGCCGACTCGGTGGGACGTAACCCGACCCCGAGCTAAAAGAAAGACTTGGCTCTGGGGGAATGTTACATCCCCAGTCCAAAGAAGCCGACTCAGTGGGACATAGCCCGACCCCGAGCTGAAACAAACATCGATCTCGGCGGTACAAGAGCAGACCCGAGCCGGAAAGAAACATCGGTCTCAGCGGTACAAGAGCATACCCGAGATGGAAAGAAACATCGGTCTCGGCGGTACAAGAGCAGACCCAAGCCGGAAAGAAACATCGGTCTCGACGGTACAAGAGCAGACCCGAGCCGGAAGGAAACATCGGTCTCGGCGGTACAAGAGCAGACCCGAGCCGGAAGGAAACATCGATCTCGGCGGTACAAGAGCAGACCCGAGCAGGAAGGAAACATCGGTCTCGGCAGTATAAGAGCAGACCCGAGCCGGAATGAAACATCGGTCTCGGCGGTACAAGAGCAGACCCGATCTGTAAAACATATATCAACAAAACAGACTCGGTGGTACAAGAGCAGACCCGAGCCGTAAAACAAATATCAAAACCATTGTGTGGGCCATAACAAACAAGCATAATCAAATGTCAGCCTAAGACAGAAGAGGTCTTACTCACATTTTTTGGATCCGTTGCCTTTCTTGCAACTCTACAAGGGTCACTACAAGCAAGGCTCTTCTTAATACATCCTCTCTGCATCTTAGCATTCCACGCATCCGACCGGATGACTTTCGCTATCAACTTTGGTCAACCTCAAAAACCGAATGGTCTATGTACACACTGAGATAGCCTTCTTTCACCAAGTCTTTCACCTGCTCCTGCAGGTCTCTGCACCCATTTGTGGCATGTCCATTTACGTTATGGTAGATACAGTAAGCCCGACTATTTCCCTCCTCAATCAGGAACCTCCTCAAATTAGGCTCGGCCAACAGACCTTTATCCTGATTTCCCGAACTATCTGGGCCATAGGTTTGTTCAGGGGGGTGTATATTGTCCTCCCCGCGACACAGTTGACTTGGACATATGACTTTATCTCTTGAACATGACTACTCGGAGGTGTCGGTCTGAGTTTCTTCTGCTCCGGGACTGGTCTCCTCAAATTTCTGATCGAATCCCACTGATTGTCTGACCTGAGTATCTTAGCCTTTCGGGTGTCTACTCCCCGGACAATCTTTTTCTCCTCTTCTATTAAGATAAACTTCCTGGCCAACTCCAGGGCAGTGGCATAATCCGATACGTCTTGAATCCTCAGGTGAGTCCACAACTTCCCGACCTTCAGACCTCCCTTGAGACTTTCTAGCGCTTCCGATGACTCGTACGCTCCGACCTCGAGCACCAAATTATGGTACCTTTCAATAAAATTCCTCAGGAGCTCATCATCCCCCTGCTTCATCAGTCTCAATTCTCCCACCATTTTCTTTGGGACGCAGGCCCCTTTGAAGTGCCGAACAAATGACCTTCTGAGTTGCACGAAGCTTCCGATGCTCCATGGGGCTAGACTTCTGAACCACAGAATGGCAGATCCTCCCAAGGTTAGGAGGAAAACTTTGCAAATGGCACCCCTACTACTTCTTGGACCTCCATCAACAGTACAAAACTCTCAATATGGGATTTTGGATCAGTGTGGCCTTTGTAAGGCGTCATGGACGACATGTTGAATCATCTTGGGAACTTTACTGACTTTATTTCTTCTGTGAATGGAGATTCAAGCTCGCCGTCCAGAGCATCTCCCGTGTCTGTTTTGAGGTTCGCTCCCCATTTGGCCATTTCTTTTCTTAACCAAGATTTTATACTGCCATATGCGTTACCGTGCCGCCTCATGTGGCCCTCTTTGTGTCTGTCACCCCAGGTGCGGCGTTCCTCATGGCTTGAGATTTCCCGTCCGGTTTCACCATCCTTCATATCTCCCCTTCTGGTGTCGCGGGGGCTATCATAGGAAGCATCTGGCGACTGTCGCCCCTCTTCTTCTTCCCACGTATCTTCCATTTGTAAATATTTTCCTACCACTACAGACATTATCCTGTAGGGACCCTTCCTCATTGGTTCATCGTCATCACTCACATCTGCAACCTTTTTTCCTTCTGCTATTTCGCCTCTCCTCTGACTGGCTCCGGCTTCAAACTTCTCATTATTTGTTTCTTGCATCCTCTCCAGTCTGTTCATCATGGACTTCAACAGGTTTTGATTTTCCTCCCTATCTTTCCTCATATTTTCCTTTATTTTCTCCATCCATTCTGTTGTTGAACTCCCCGACGACTGGCGATTTCCACCTTCTGCCATCGTCTTACCACACGAGCTGCTTTTCGTCGATTCCCCACAGACGGTGCCAACTGTTGATGGCTGATTTTGGTCTCAGGGCAATATGGGAATATTACTCCCGAGACAATCCTCCCTCAATAGTGAATTTGTTCGATTATGGGGGAACCGAAAGCAAACTTAGCAAAAGACAGATAAATACGTCAATCGACAAAGAGATTTAAAGTGGTTCGGCTGGCTAGATCCAACCTACGTCCACGGGCACAGAACGAACGATGTTTTATTACTGAGATATGCTTCTATGATATCTCTTGTGTTTTACAAGTCTGATCGTAATGATCTTGATATTTATTCTGATGCCTCTTACGCACACTCTACCCTTCTATTTATAATAGTGTAGAAATCAGATTCCTTCTCCTACAAGAATTTCCTAGTTGAAATAATTTCCCTTTCCCATAAGGATTCCTAGTCAAAAACTATCTTCACTTCCTTTATTCTACTATGACACTGACTTATCAGTTTACCCAATGAAAGTAGGACAACTTGTCATCTTATCAATAAGAATATGGTATCTTATCTTCTGGAGCATGTCTCGCCATATGCTCGGTCTTCATGAGGTCGGTCATGATGGTTTTTTGAGCTGAGAATGCTGCTACCGATCTGATAATGCTCTGTCATCCGAACCAAAGTGGTCGGTCACCTATCGTCAAGTGTTCGGTCTCTACTTGTTGGCTTTATAACACTCATGTGCTCGGGTCGGCATTAATGATTTCGACCGAGAATGGAATTACCCTTTTTACCCCTGTCGTACTCCTTAAATAACATAGGTCCTGAAAACACCATCAACATGTGTTAATTGTAATTTTCGGACCCGAGAAGATTTGAAATATGAAGAAGAGTATTAAGGGGATTTCACTTGTCATGATGGGTGCCCAAGGTCTTTGCTAAATAGAGGGCTCAAACCCAAGATCCAGATGTGTCTGACCAGACTAGTGGATCAGGATCAACTGTATTTGAAGATTGATCCGAGGATTCTGATTATGGTCTTGAAGCACGATGAAAGGAGCTCGTGATAAGCCAGAAAATGCACAATCATATACACCTGAGGAAGGTGATCACTAGAAGATACACGCTAGAAGAAAAATCATAATAGTTCAGAATGTCATCAATGGAAGTTATTTCTCAATATTCCCACATGCCCGTAACTGAAGCGACCGAGAAGCTTAATGTTGTCTTGGCCCTTTTGAAGAAAATATGGGGGAAGTGAAGGCTTTTCTACCGACCCGACTTGTTAGTAGATGTAAAGAATGACGTTACCTATTTCGATGGACCGACCCAATGATATGGGTCGGGGTTGCAATATTATGTTCTTATATAGACGGCGTAAGCCCTAAACGGAAGTTTGAGCCTCCCAATGACTGATAAGATAGAAGTAGGCTAGCGGCTGATGGGATAGAAGAGAGTCTCTGGTTTGCCCAGTGACACACGCAATCGACTATGAGTGGTTGGAATATAGGTTGGCACATGGGCATAGTGTGTAGTAGTTACCAAACGAATGTGAAATAATGAGGTTCAGATGATATAGAGTAGCTGTGTCAGGAGGCAGAGCTACTACTTGTAGGTTGATTAGGGAAGAGAGCCTACGCAATGATAAATTGGTAACGTGGCTGACGTTACGAGTTGGTGGAATAATGGCCTTAAACGTTCTATATAAAGCCCTAAACATTATGATTCAAAGATTTTTATAATTCTCAAAGCTCTAAGCATATACATTTCATCGCCACTTGGATGTTGGTACATTGGTGAGCTTGTGCTTTCCCATCTCCCTGTCAAAATCTCTCAATTTTGAGAGTAATTATTTATTAGGGTTGGTGCTTGGAGCGCCAATTTCGTATGTATTTCCTTGTAAATACTTACGTAAATATTTTTTATGAATAAAATAAACAGTTTCTATAATATAATATCTCTTTCAATATGGTAATGACGTAATAGACCTTAGAATGATTAGTTATGATACAGTTGCAAAAGCGTCGCAACTGACATTGAGTTGTATCATAATAATATCATTATTTTAACAGTTCCTAGTCAAGGTTTACATTACTTGGTCAGTAAGTAAACTCGCTGAGACCGGTACATGTCGTATATTAGAATCTTGGATTTCAATGGTTTATTCGCAATGAAATATGAGTCTCGGAGACTCATATAGACATGTAGGTATTTATATCGAATAAACACTGAACGGCTCACTGAAGATTCTTAATGGATGCTACACCAACGTGAATAATAATCTTCACTAGTTGAGTATCATAGTGATTCTTTGACTTGAGATACCACCGTGGAAATATGAGATATCCTGCACACTTTGATGGCAGTCACGTCACCGACCTATTTAGATCAGACCTCCGTCTTTTCATTAGGTGTAGACTAATCCTCAGGATATCTTGTGTGTGTCAAGATAGAATTTGTCAGCTCTGTGTACAAAACATAGGTATTTAATATGGAATTAGCAATCTGTAAAATCCATGGGCCCGTGGTACACTGTAGAAGTGAGTTTTAAATGTTATTAAGAGATTGCTAATAGAAACGTCGACGTGATTATATCTATAGAGAATTGACATTTATATCTATATCCCTGGAATAATCTGGATACCTGTGACAGATGGATTATACGTATGCAATGACCTCGACCTGTATGGTTCAATGAGTTTATCCGTTTCCTCATAATTTACTAGTGGGTAGATTATGGACACGAAATTGGATTTCGTCATGGATATGTCTGGACCTAGAGAGTCTCACTAATGAAATATACTCATAGAGAACTAGGGCAACTTTTATGAATAATATTGATTATTTATAAATCGTTTAACGGTTAAATGAAAGATACATGCATATGGACCTTTTGGTTATTTTCTAATTAATGTGTTTTTGTATTTAATATATCATTTTATTAAATACACATTAATGAATTGACAAATTATGATATTTGACATATATCATTAATATATGTATTTGGATTATTTAAAGTAAATATAATACATATGTTTAGATATTTATATTTAAATAATTATTTAAATATTTAATTTTTAAATAATTAAAGTAATTAAAAATATAAAATATCTAAGTTGATATTTTGGTTAGGAAATGATTAAGTGTAATTGTTTGACTTTTACATTTAATATAAAGGTGTTAAAAAGGAATTTGACTTCTTTATTTTATTTTGAAAAATTGAAAAAATCTTTTTTTCTTTTTTCCTTGCATTATTACCCAACCCTAATTGTATATAAGGGTTATGTTTTTTTATTTCCTTCACACAAGTGTGAAGCCTCCAAAGATTACAAAAAGAAAGTTGAGAGAAAAAAGTTAAGAGTTAAGAAAAAAAGTGAAGAAAACTTCAACTTGTGTAAGTTTTTTCTACTTTCCTCCAGCTAGAAAAATATTTCTAGGGTTCTTAGCTACAACATCTGTTGCTTGGAAGTTTTTTCTACTCTCTTAGGTTGGAAGCATGAGTGAAAGATGTAAGCATGTATGTTAATAAAATATGCTTTTAAATGGTGTATAAGCACACTTTTGATCATTTGATGATATTGTTGCCATTCTAGAGTTGTTAGACCACTCATTGATGGCCTAGAATTGTTCTTGAGTTGTTTCAAAATGGTGATACTTGTTTGGTGTTGTAGAGATTAGATTAAAGTGTTGGATTTGTTTAATTTTGGTTAATTTTATTAATTGGATTAATTTGAAAAATTAGGGTTCATACCTCAATCAAAATTGGGACTTTTCATATATGTGTTGTATAATGATGTATATAAGATATACAAATTATTCGGTGTTTATTGGAAATCATCTAAACTTATTTTTAACAAATTTACAAATTTGGACTAAAATGCACAAAATTGAAAGTCTTGTGTACAATCGGCAATTTGGAGGATTTTGGGGATTTTTTTTTTGTGAGTTTTATTTTGATGTATATGATATATATAAATCATTTTGATAGTATTTGAAATCACATAAATTTTTATTTGACAAATTAGGACTAAAATTATCAAAATATAAACCTTTGGGGTTCTCATGGTAATTAATGGACAATTATGGATTTTAGGTAAATACCTGAATTTTTGAGTAATTAGAATAAATTATTTTATTTTAATTACGCAAGAAAAAATATTGAAATCGGAAAAATTTGATTTTTCGCGTTCTGCTGCGTTACTCGGTAATACCCACTAAAAACCCAATAAAATTATATCTGAATGAGTCCGATTCTGAACACATGATATGATTATGCCTTTAAATTTAATGTTTAATCTAATCTTTGTTTTATGCATGCATGTATTCATTTAATTTGATTAAATAATGTGAATAACATCTTTTGCGGAAAATTCATATTAAAAATAAGGTTTTATAATTTATATGTATTTGATGCATATTTCTTGGTCCGTCTTGTCAATACGACTTATAGATAAATATTCTACGACTATATCCGAGAACGTACCAAAGCTGTGAGGATATAGCCGGTAGAAATTTATTTGTACCAGATATATATGTGATATTAGGTAAATTCAAGGGAAAGCATAATCTTGAACGTGCCAAAGCTGTGAGGGTTACGCAATTATCTTGAATTTATCTTTGACAAGTTTAACCTTGATACGCCTTTTTGTGAATGTTTCAAAGTTATCACAACGAGAAACGATCAGGACCGGAGCCCATGAGTCACTGGTGAGTGATTGACAATGAGTTGTCTACCTAATGAATATACGTAGGAGAGAACGTGCCAAAGCTGTGAGCTGAAACATATTCATGGGCCCACTTTTCACTATTGTATTTAATTTGATTATTGCATGTTATGTATTCTGTTTGGGGATTACAGTTTTGCATGAAATAGTGGGAGGGGTATTTTTAGATTAAAAATCCATGATCTATTTAATGCTTTTGATATTATATGAAACTGTTTTTCTGCTAACCGTTTTTCACTATCTATGTGATGGATTTGCGATGGCGGCTTCTTCAAACAACCCTTTTGCTTGTTTTCTTGATATGAAGACGCTGAGAACTTCACAGATTGGGATATGGATTTGAGGATTGTCCTCGGATCTGAGAAGATTGGATATATATTATATGGTCTTTTGTCCCTTGCTGTATCTGAGGATGCGGCACTGGAGGAACTTGAGACTTTCTGGAGATGGAAATATGATGATTTAAGAGTTAAATCATACATTCTCAGTTCACTGGCTTCAGAACTCAAGAGGTAATATTTTGAGATGCCTGATGCATATAGTATGATGACACAACTCCGAGAATCATTCATGAATCAAGAACATGTCTTTGTTCATAAAGTTGAAATTGAACTGTTCCATTCAAAACTTGATGAGGGACAAGCTGTGAGAACATATGTGCTTCATTTGATCAATCTAATCGAGCAAATGAGGCATAATGATTTCCCCTTGAATGATACTCTGGGACGAAGTGTCATTCTTGGTTTACTCCTGGTGTCGTATCGCCAGTTTGTGATGTACTTCAACATGGATGAGATTCACTATTTGTAGGACACAGAAATCGTGACGCTGTTCCAGGCTCGCAGCCTAGTTGGGAGTATGGAGTAGCCCACGGGGGACTAAATCGGAGAACTAAAAATGAAGTCGCCACCCGATGTGAACCGGGAAAATGATTTAAGGCCGCACTCACCCCTCGCAAGGGAAGACCTCAAACCGTTGGGTTCAGAATGGTCCCTTACTTATGCCACTTGTAATGAAAGGATTTGTGCAATAATCTAACCAAGTCTACGCAACATATATTCCCAAGAGTATCATACTCCTAAGTTCACGTGCATGAAAATAAAACTTATATCTAAGTTTGCATATAACCTATATCAAAGTTTGCATGCATAAAAGTAAGTCATCATAACGGTAAACACGCAATCTCATGAATACATTAAATTAACATATACGGAAACATAGATAAATCATGCATAGAAAATATCATACTAAACATCTGAATCATGCATAAAATAAATAACATGCCAATGACTAAATCATGCATAAAAATAAATAACGTACTAACGACTAAATCATGCTTAGAAAAATAACATACTAACGACTAAATCATGCTTAAACACAAGGTTGGATGAAACGAAATATGTGTGTCTCTCAAGTGGTACGTGGAGTTGTTTCCCAAGTACAAACCGCATTACCGTCCATTCGGATTCGACTACGGAATTTACGTCTGGGTTTCCATCCGATATACCGCAAGAGAGAACACATATTCCATTCATCCGAAAGTCATAGCATACACCAATCAACAATACTCATGTGAAGTAAAATAAGAAAATAAATGAGAATAAGTAAAAATGGTGCCCTCAGGTCTAACCTCTTAAGTCGTCTCTTGGAAGTGCGCTACTACCGCGGTTTTTCGGAAGGATTATGTTCCGCAACTTTTCAGATTTACTGGTTTGCTATTTTCCTTCGTTGCCTCACTGTTTGGGCTGCTGTTTGCTCACTCTGTTTTGGCGGTATTTGGGTCACTATTTTTTGCGATATTTGGCTATGTTGGGGGACTGTTTTATGGGGTGGAGGTGCAGTTTTCTGGACTGGTTTGCGAGTTTAAAGGTGCAATTTTTATGGTATAATTTTTTGTGTTTTCAGGGGGTGATTTTCGGTGGTTGCTGGGACGGTTTCACAGAGGCTGTGTTGCGGCAGTTTGGGGTTTGGTTTGAGGTGCAATTGGTGCAGTGGACAGGGGCTGTGTGCGGCAGGAGTTGTTGGTTTGGTTTCTGTGTCGGTGGGGCTTGTCATTTTGTGCTTTATGTGTGTCGTTTAGTGGGGCAAGCTTATTGAGGCGTGAAAGGTTATTGCTTTGTTGGCTTGTTTGTCGATGTGGGACGTGAATGAGAGAGAGGCGTGAGTGAAGGGCTGTAGGTTCGTGGCGTGTGTGCGTTTTTGTTTGTTGTTTACTGCGAGAAGGGGAAATATATGTGTAGGTTGGTGAGGTCGTGGTTAAAAGGGGCAGTTGTTTGTTTGTTTGTGTGTGGCTTGTGAGTGTTGCTGCTGAGGGTTGTTGGTGCGTTGCCGAGGGGGGAGTTTGTGGATGGCAGGGTTTATTATTTTTGCTTTTTGGATCGTGAATGAGGGCTTGTTTTTTTTGGTTGAGAGAGAGGGAAGAAAAGATGAAGCTCAAGGTTATTTTCTTTGTGTTTTAGGCTTGAATCAGCTAGAGAGAGGGTTGAGAGAAGCCGAGAGAGATGGAATGTGTTTTTTTATTGTTACCGAGAGTTGGCTAGGGCTTTTCTTTGATTTAGGCGTGAGTGCTAGGGATCAAAGAGTGGGTTCGTGCTTCTTTTTATAGGCAAGAGTGGAGGTTATCCTTATACGGGTAGGGAAAGAATATTGCAATTATGAGGATATCTTCTAATTAGTGTGCTATAAGGAAAAAATCTATTTAATTAGGGATGTGATTTGGTTTGGTTTGATTTGATCTATTTTAATTAGGAATGTGATTTAATTTGATTTATTTAATTTGGGAAGGTGATTTGGCTTGATTTCAACATGTGTTTAATGTGTGTGTTTGTTATTTTGGAAGGCTTTGGGCGTGCATTGAGGGGTTTGGGCGTGCATTAGGTCATTTGATGGGTTTTGTGTGTGTGGCTTGGTGTATGGCTTGTGGGGGGTTTTGGGTCAAGGCTAACAGTTAAAACAGAGGTTCATGGAGCAAACCCAAAGCTAGGTAAGCGAATTAAATCCAACAAGGTGTCAATTTCTGACTTTTCCCTTCCGACATCCATTTCCCGCGATTTCCAAAACTTAAAGAGGTAGTGTCTCCATGTGAGACTCATCATCGGGACTTATATGCAAAAATGCAGTGCCTACACTATTCTTCCCATGAGTTGCATATGATGCTTCTCACGGGGAGGAGGATTTAAGAAATGGATTACCGGCTCACCTTCCGAAACCCACTTCACTTTCCACTTCTTCCCACTCTAAGTAGAAGAGGAAGAAGACGAAGGGAAATAAAAAAGAATGGCTTCGATGTTCCTCCGCAGGCTTAGATAGCGAAGCCAAAGAGAGCTTCTGAAGACAAGTGCCATCACTGCAGTAAGATCCAGCACTAAAAGAGGAAATATACTTACCACCTTGCAAAGATCAGGAAGAAAAGAGCATCGATATTAGGTACTTTTATTTTTCCTTTTATTTATATGTTCTTAGGTTGTGAAGCTGTTACATCTAGTTAGATTTTAGATTCTGCTTATCATGTTCACATTTGTAATTCGTTGCAGGTGCTGATGGAAAGTAGACGGGTGAAATCTGGACTCTCTGGATGCGGTTGTAGTGGGATTATACGAGATTCCCTTACTTGGTGGGAGACCTTGTTGCATGACTGCTATGTTGTACCGGGATACGTAACCAGTATTATATCACTTTTTATATTAGATACAGAGGGATATCATGTAAATATTAAGAACTTTTCCTTGTATTTATGTAATAGAAATAATATTCAGATCCTTATTTGTCCAAATAAGCGTGGCCATTACATTTTGCATACTTCTCGAGATATCTTGAATACTGGAATTAATAGACGTAAACTATCTGAAATAAATAATATTGAATTTTGGCATATGAGATTAGGTCATATAGACGTGAAACGCCTAACCCAGTTGGTTAGAAATGGTTTGATTAAGGATCTCACCATTGAACCCTATCCAACCTGTGAATCTTGCATTCGGGGTAAAATGACCAAAATCCCATTTTCTGGTGTGGGACACCGAGAAACTGACTTATTGGAAGTCATATATTCTGATGTATGTGGTCCCATGAGTCAGACCGCTCTCACTGGTTTTTCATACTTTGTTACTTTTACTGATGATGTGTCATGGTACGATTATGTTTATCTGATGAAACATAAATCGAAAACCTTTGAGAAGTTCTAAGAATTCCGAAACGAAGTAGAAAAACAAACTGGTCAATATATTAAATGTCTTCGATCAGATCGAGGCGGTGAATATATGAGTAGAGAGTTCACTGATTATTTAAATGAGAATGTGATTCTCGCTCAATATACTCCTCATTGTACTCCACAACATAATGGAGTGTCAGAGAGGAGAAATGTGACCTTATTGGATATGGTATGATCTATGTTGAGTTTTAAAGATTTTGCCTATTACTTATGGGGTTATACTCTTTTATTTGCCGCTCATCTTTTGAATAAGATTCCTTCTAAAGCTTGTTCCTACGACTCCGTATGAGATATGGACCGGTAGGAAATCGAATCTTAATTATGTTAAGGTTTGAGTTTGTCTTGCATACGTCAGGGTGGTTCAACAGAATAAACTTTTGTCTCGAAGGCAAAAGTTTAGGTTTGTTGGATATTCTTCAAATACAAAAGGATATTTGTTCTATGATACTGAACATCAAAATGTGTTCGTAGCTCGCTTCTTAAAATTTCTAGAGGTAGAATTTTTGACTGAAGCAGATAATCATAAACAGGTTGAACATGATGAAGTACAACTTGAGACCAACGAACCAACGAATGAACCTTCATTACCCACACTCCGCAGGTCTGAAAGAGTATCTAGACCTCCTGAACGCTTGTATTTGATACAAGAAATGAGTCTTGATGTTCTCTTAGTTGAAGAGACTGGCCCTTTTAGCTGTTGAAAAGCGATGTTGGACATCGACTCCGTGAAGTGGCATGAGGCCATGAAATCAGAGTTAGACTCTATGCATCTGAATCAAGTTTGGGACTTGGTTCAGCTTCTTGAAGGAATTATTCATATCAGTTATAAATAGGTTTACAAGAGGAATCATGGGCCTGATGGAAATGTTGAAACCTTTAAGGCCCGACCGGTAGCTAAAGGTTACACGCAGTGATATGGTGTCGACTACGATGAAAATTTTTTGCCAGTAATGATGCAAAAGTCTATTAGGATTTTATTGTCTATTGCTGCCTACCATGATTACGACATCTGGCAGATGGATGTCAAAACGACTTTTCTAAATGGATTTCTTGATGAAGAAATTTATATGGAACAGTCGGAGGGTTTTGTATCCAGCGAAAACTTGGACATGGTATATAAGCTTAAGAAGTCCATTTATGGACTTAAACAAGCTTCACGAAGTTGGAATCTTCGATTCGACGAGATAATCAAATTGTCTGGTTTTCTCAAAAATTTTGGAAGAATCATGTGTGTATAAGAAGACCTGTGGGAGTATGGTGGTATTTTTAGTTCTCTATGTTGATGACATCCTGATCATTGGAAATGATATCGGGATGATGTAGGGAGTCAAAGCTTACCCATGTCAAACTTTCATATTTACTTATCTACAAATGCACTTTTATAATAGCTAACATCCAAAACATACAAGGCAAATCATGAATACCATAGAGTATATCATTTGATATCAAATACACTTCAATCACATGAAACATGAAGTCATACACATATACATTTATCACAATTATCCATCTTTGAAATATCATCAAATCGGCCATCAAAACCAAATGTATAAGAAAACTGTCTTTTCAGAAATCTTTTTTCTCATCTGAAAATACATCTCTTTCAGAAAACAATTTTAGAAATTTTTTTTTATTTGTAAAACTCTGAGCTTTTCTGTAAATACTAATAATCAATGCAATAACTTTCCAAGTTCACAATATTTAAATCCAATTTTTCCTTTCAAAACTTTTGTAAAACAGTTGTGAAATTATCATCTAAAATACCATTTTTCATATTGTGCAGAATCCCGTGGTCTTGGGGCATTACGTCTCGCCGTCTCCCAAACCACTAATCCAGTATACAGTGGTGATATCAGTGCCACCAACCTGTCTCTAAAACTAAACCAGTAAACAGTGGTGCTATCAGTGCCACCAACCTGTCTCTGAAAATAAACCAGTAAACAGTGGTGCTATCAGTGCAACCAACATGTCTTTGAAAATAAACCAGTAAACAATGGTGCTATCAGTGCCACTAACCTGTCTATGAAAATAAACCAGTAAACAATGGTCCTATTAGTGCCACCAACCTGTCTCTGAAAATAAACTAGTAAACAATGGTGCTTTCAGTGCCACCAACTTGTCTCTGAAAATAAACCAGTAAACAATGGTGCTTTCAGTGCCACCAACCTGTCTCTGAAAATAAACCAGTAAACAGTGGTGATATCAATGCCACCAACCTGTCTCTGAAAATCCGGGTCTAGGGGTATCGCTATCCCACTAGCCCAATACCCAGGATCTAGGGTCATTTGTCATCCATAGTCCTATTGGTTACCAGATTGGTTACCGTTATTTTGGATTGGTTATCGATATCCGTCAATTCTATATCTGAATAAAGTTACATCCGAGGTGGGTTTTTGCCCCATGGCTCCAAAATCATAAAATCATACATTTGAAATCATTTTATCATCAAAGCATTTATCTGAAACCAAGCTTTATCAAAAAGCTTAAATCATATGTCTCATCTCGAGTGAAATCAACATTTCCAGTAAAAATCAATTTTGTCAAATGATCTCCAAAAATCATATTTGAAATCATAATTAAAACTTTGCAATAAGTGCTCCATAAAATCATTAACCAATTAAACATACCCACATGCATAGATGTCATGTGTTACAAATTCATTACACGGTTTCTCATACCCAAACATATACAAGACAAATATTGCTTAATCATTCACAATCATCACACACATACATTTATTACTTCGAATTCTGATACCATGACCTTACAATCCTCACATTCTTTACTTATCACTCAACATTCACCATTCATATACGTATCCAGTCAATCACGAACTTCCATCACACGGAAAAGATTTTAGCCTATACAATCTCAATCTCTATACCGCTAAATAGTATACATTAATCAATAACAAACTTGTCCTAATGACGCACATCTACACGTACTATTACAAATTCTAAAGTCATAACTTATTTCATTTACCAATCCTTTATACCCAAGTCATACATATCCAATCATGTCATACATATACAAATACACGTTCATATGCTAATACACATGCTTATACATACTCATACATTTACATACACGATCCATATTAGTACCAATTCATACACTTACATACATCTATACATACACATGGACATGAAGTCCATTTCATGTCTCAATTCATGTCACATCAAATACAAAGATCCATACCTGTGGTAGTCGATTATCCTAACCATACGTAATCTTGAACTTCGTTCTCAATAATATACCTTAACTATCATCTTTTAATCTAACATTTTAATCATATATATATATATATATATATATATATATATATATATATATATATATATATATATATATATAATATATATATATATATATATATATATATATATATCAAACACGAAATCAATAATTTAAGTTCTCATCGCATGGGTTACTTACTTGGTTTCGCGAGCACTCCAGGTCTTAGTCACATCTGTCAAAACAAATGGCGAATATGCCATCAGAATCGCGATTTACGGTATTCTCGACTAAACTACTATAAAATCCCGGATCTTTCCGGAACAACCAAATCAAGTCTAATCTCAATATTTTCAGTTACAGTAATCCTATAACATCATTATAGACTAACCCAAGTGACCAGTTACCTTAAATTCTCGGTTTACGTGTTTTTAGAAATTCTTTCCAAAAGGTTTCTGCAAACACTACGGAAGGGTCGCAGACCCTCCGAACCTACCTGAATTTATCTAAACACTGTCTTATCATCACATATGATTCATAACCAGCATTACGATCAAAAATATATTAATACAAGAAAAATCCACTTTTACCAAAAATTTGCGTAATCTATCGGATTTCTCTAATTCATTTTTTTTCACTCGGATTCTACCAAATGCACATATTCAATATATTAATACTCAAACAATTTATTTTATATCATTATGGTACCCTACAAAATCACTGGATACATCTGAATATTTAGTAGAAAACTTGAAATTTACGAATTTTTATTGGGAGCTCTTATTGAGATTTCGAGGCCATATACAGACTCTAAAGATCCTATGAACGCACTAGAATCGACGGAATTTTGATCGGAGCTACTGTTCACAATGGGTCACTATTCATCCGAATCTTCCTCATTTTGTGTGCAACTGAGTATGGATCAGAAAAATCATCATCAATATCTTGTAGTACTCTCCGAGGCTTCAATTTGGCGGGTGGCTCAGGTTGTGAAACAAAGCGAGGGGCCGGGATCGGAAAAATTCAACTCGCGCATTTCTCCCTCTTTTTCTCGCCGCTCGCCAAAAGGGAAATCTCCGGCCACCACGTGGTCGGCCTGGTCAAGACAAAGCCGGCAGTGCCAGCGCGCACTGACGGGGGTGGTCGGCCGACCGTGCGCCGGCCACACCTCTCTTTCTCTCTCTCATTTTTCTTTTATTCCTTTTGTTTCCTTTTTTGTAATGATGAACAGTTACAGAAGCTTCACATATAATACCATTCTTCCAGAAATTATAAAATTACCCTCAATTAGAAGGGTATTTTCGAAAATCAATTATTTAGAAGCCATTCTGATGCGAATTTCAAAACATATTCAACACAATTGGTTGTTCGTCTCGAAAAAATGAGTTTGATGGTTTAAGAATCTACTCATTCGGAGTTCGTTTGCTATCTTTATAGTCGAAAGAAGAAATAATTACGCGTAAAATGATATAATCAAAAATCACGTAACCGGTTCTCAGAACCATGCATTTTCCAACACGATGAAACTTCACTTAAAAATATTCCAATCTATTTTCCAACATATAATGTCTTATTTTCGAATATCAATCAGTTCCAAATTCTAAACTTCAATTCAGAAAGCTTCTAGAATCATTCCGAAAAATATTTGGGATATTACACAGTTAGTGTGACCAGCAGATATCAGTCCAATCCAGATAATGATCATTGGATGACTATTAAATATATCCTAAAGTATCTTAAAGGTACTAAGGATAAGTTTTTGATATATGGAGGAAATGAACTGCAGGTTAATAGGTATACGGATTCAGATTTCCAATCGAATCCTGATGATAGAAAGTCTACATCATGGTTCGTGTTTACCCTTAACAGAGGTGTAGTTTGTTGGAAAAGTTCCAAACAGGGGTCCACAACTGATTCCACCATAGAGGCGGAATATATTGCAGCTTCTGAAGCTACAAAAGAAGTTGTTTCGATTAAGAACTTTATCACCGAGTTGGGAGTTGTCCCAAGTATCGAGAATCTGATTCCATTATACTGTGATAAATAATAGATCTATTGTGCAAGCAAAGGAACTAAGGGCGCATCAGAAATCGAAGTATGTGGAACAGAAGCACCATATCATTCGAGAGATTATGTCGCGAGGGGACATTATTGTGTACAAGTTCCCGAGTGAAGATAATATAGCAGACATGCTTACCAAGGCCATTCCCCCGAATTTGTTTGATAAACATGTGGAGTCGATGGGTATGAGATACAATCCATATTGGCAGTAGAGTAAGTGAGAGAATTTGTTAGGGTTGATGCTCGGAGTGCCAATTTCTTATGTATTTACTTGTAAATACTTTTGTAAATATTTTATTATGAATAAAATAAGCAGTTTCTATAATATAATATTTCTTTCAATATGGTAGAGATATAACAGACCTTAGAATTATTAATTATGATACAGTTGCAAAAACATCGTAATTGACATTGAGGCTTATCATAACAGTATGATTTCTTTAACAGTTCCTGGTCAAGGTTTACATTACCTGGTCAGTAAGTAAACTCGATGAGACCGATATATGTTGTATATTGGAATCTTGAATTTCAATGGTTGATTCTTAATGAACCATGAGACTCGGAGACTCGTATAGATATGTAGGTGTTTATATCGTATAAACATTGAACGACTCACCGAAGATTCTTAATGGATGCTACACCAACGTCAAGAATCTTCACGGGTTCAGTAACATAGTAATTCTTTGACTTGAGATACCACTGTGGATATATGAAATATTCTCCACAATTTGATGGCAGTCACGTCACTGACCTATTTAGGTAAGACCTATACATGTTCATTGGGTGTGGACTGATCCTCAGGATATCCTGTGGATGTCAAGATAGAATCCATTAGCTCTATGTACAAAGCATAGGTATTCAATATGGAATTAGCAATCTGTTAAATCCATACCTGGGGGAGACTTGTTTGGTATTGTAGAGATTAGATTAAAGTATTGGATTTGTTTAATTTTTGTTAATTTTATTAATTGGATTAATTTGAAAAAGTAGGGTTCATACCTCTACCAAAATTGAGGCTTTTCAGATATGTATTGTATAATGATGTATATAAGATATAAAAATGCTTCGGTGTTGATTGGAAATCATCTAAACTTGTTTTTAATAAATTTGGACCAAAATGCACAAAATTGAAAGTCTTAGGTACATTCGGCAATTTGGAGGATTTTGGGGATTTTTATTGTGAGTTGTATTTTGATGTATATGATATGTGTAAATCATTTTGGTAGTATTTGAAATCACTTAAATTTGTATTTGATAAATTAAGACTAAAATGATCAAAATATAAACCTTTGGGGGTCTCACGACAATTAAGGGAAAATTATAGATTTTGGGTAAAAAACTGAATGTTTGAATATTGAGTAATTAGAATAAATTAGTTTATTTTAATTACCCAAGAAAAATTATTGAAATCGGAAAAAATTGATTTTTCGCGTTCCGCTGAGTTACCCGGTAATACCCCCTAAAAACCCAACAAAATTTTCTCTAAAGTGAGAGTATAATTCTCCGCATATTTAAGTGAGAGTAGATATTTTTTCTCTAATAGACGTAGAATTCTGGATGTACTATAAACGTTTGTATTCAATAATGAGACTATTTGCACTCTAAAAATTACTTTGAACACTATTATTTTGTACAATCAGTTAGTAAATTTAAAAAAGTAAGTATTACTTTATACACTCTTTTAAATACTAAAAATGTCCTCATTTAAATGATTTATTTAATTATTTAATTTCTTGTTCATATTTTGCTCTCTTTGTTGGCGTAAATACAGTTTTAGCGGGTATCGCGGAGGAGTGTGAAAAATCGAATTTTTCAAATTTCAAAATTTTTTTCTTTAGACTATTAAAATAAAATATTTATTTTAAAATATTTATTTTAATATTAAATCCCAAAAAAAAGTTTGGAAACGTCTAAAATACCCATTGTCCGGAAATTAGCTTAATGTGCAAACTTTTATATTTTTCTTATTTTAGTCCAAAAGAACCAATTACACATTTAAGTGTTTCCAAAACACTACCAAAACGATTAGTATACATCTTATATACCTAATTGCATCTATGAAATGAAAAGCCCCAATTTTAGTAGTAGGCACAAACCCTAAATTATCTAATTTATCAAATTAACCAAATAACTCTTAGATCAACTTCCAATCAAGCTTTAATCCAAACTTTCCATTTCCAAAATCCCAAGTGTCTCATCATAATAAAAAAAAACACAAAAACAATTCCAGGTTTTCATAAAGTGGCATAAAAACTCCAGAATGACAACTTATCATTCTTTAGCAAGAATTAAACTTCAATAACACTTATTAAGCTTAAAAGATTTATCACACATGTATTTTTTCTTTCCCACAAGTTCCCGACAAGTAAATCCCATTTTCCTGAGAAGAAAAATAAAAAAAATACATCTCATGTATTCAAACAAAGTAAGGGAAATAATTTCCTTATTAACGAATTAAGAAAACTTACCTTAATTTTCCAAATCCTTAAGTTAAACCTTTGATTTTTTTCCTCAAATTTTCTCTTTCTAAGGGTTTACTATTTGATCTTTTGGTTTCCTTGGAGAAGAAAAAGAACAACCCTTTTTTTTATAGTATAGTGCCCGGATTTTTGGGGATCGTAACAAGGGAAAAATAATTTTTTATTTTCAAAATAATTTTAAATGCAAAAAATTACCTAATCCCACTAATACAAAAACAAAGGCCACATGTCTCCATTTAAAATATAACACATGTTATTATCAAAATGACATATACTTATATATATATATATAAAAAAATACATTCAATTAATAAATTAATTAATTAACCTTTTAATCAATTAATTCATTTAATTAAATATATAATATATTTCTACATTTACACTAAATCATAAAATACATCCATAATTATATGTAAACCAAATTCATTTGATAATTAATTGATGTACATTTAATCAAAATTATGCATCTAATAAATATACACATTAATTCAGAAATTATCAAAAAATCACATGTGTAGTTTAAGTTTAACTATTAAACGATTAACGATTAACGAATATTCAATATTATTTGTTATAAGTTGTCCTAGTACTCTACGAGTATTTTCAATTATGTGAGACTCTATAAGTTCAAGTATATCCGTCACGGAATCCAATTCCGTGTCCATAATTCACCCACTCGTAAATTATGATGACCACAGATATTCTCGCTGAACCATACAAGTTGAGATCTTCGCATACATATAATCTTTCCATCATAGGTATCTGGATAAATACCAGAGACATATATATAATCGTCAAATCTCATAAGGTATAATTCTATCGACGTATAGATCTATGATTTCTCAATAACACTCATAACTTATTTTCGAGTATACCATGGCCATGGAATTGACAAGTCATAATCTCATGAAGTAGACACCTAAATCATGTATGTAAGACTGACGGATCCTCTCTGGATACATCACCAGATATCATAAGCATCAGTTCACACCCAATGAATAGACGGAGGTCTAACCTAAAAAGATCAAAGACATGACTCTATCAAAGTGTGGATGATAACTCATACATCCACTATGGTATCTCAAGTCCAAGGACTACAATGATACTCAACTCGAGAAGATTCATATTGACGCTAACGTACCATCTATTAGAAATCTTCAGTGAGTCGTTCAGTGTTCATCCGTTATGAATACTTACATGTCTATACGAATATCCTTAGACTCGTGGCTTAATGAGATAAACCACTGAAATTCAATATTCTGATATACGACATGTACCGGTTTCTCATTTTTACTTACCAACCAAGAATGTGAATCTTATCCTGTTTAAGATTGATATTGTTATGACATTTCTCAATGTCAATTGCGACGCTTTTTCAATTATGTTATAACTTAATCATTTCTAAGTATTATACGTCTTTACCATCGAAAAGAGAGTATTTTGAAGAAACAACATATTTCATTCATAATAAAATATTATTCATATACGTATTTACAGAAAAATATATGATAATTGGCTTGTCGAGTACCAACTCCAACACTCATTATATCCGTAAAGATGTCCACCACCATCAAATTTATTAAGAATTTCTTTATCCTTAAAATCATTTAATTTCTCCCTTAATTTGTTGTTTGATTTATTATTGTACATCTTCCATTTCGGCTTCTAAAATCTGTGTGCATATATCATCTTTATAATCATATACTTTTAATGTCTTTCTATTTTATTGGAGAAATTGTTCATCCTCTACTTCATTTTTTTCAAATAGCTACATGACACATCTATTAAATCATTGCAGGAGGGAGATAGAGAAATGTAGAGTGCATTTTGATTGCGTCTCTATCTTACTTCGAACAAAAAAAAGTTTAGAAATATTTGATCAATAGTTGAATCTTTGGCATCTCTAAAACTTTTTCCAATTAATTCTCATTGAAAATTTGTCTAATTTAAGAAAAAAAATTGCTTCATCTTGGGTGGACTTTAAAAAAGAGTATTTCAAATATGATGTAAATTTGATGTTTTAGGAAAAAAAATCATATTATGTTTCTCAGGATTTGTTAAATGACTTTGGTTTATTAAAAGGGTGTTCAAAATAAAATTACTTCGTCTATCATATCAAGTTGTCCTTAATAGTAAATAATAATAAGATTATTTTAGTCATATAATTTTTTTATTAAAAAACAGTGTTCAAAGTAAAACTTAGAGCGCAAAAAGCTCAACTTGAATAAGAATGGGCGAATGATTACTTTTGTTCATTGGATTCCTGATTTTCAATTGAATTTGGGATAATTTTTTATTTTGATTAAAAATTTTAGTTCGAATTTTCATATTCAGGTTTCATTAAATCTAAACCCAATTCGAAAAAATTCAAATATAAAATATTATATTTCAAACCTTAATTTTTATGATATGGGCCGAATTGAATAAAAAACGAACCATTCTGATTTTTCTGCTGAATATATTATATTGCCATCTGTATTATTATTGAGGTGAGAATGAGACGAGTCTGACACTGAGTACGTGTAGAGAATGAGATTGAGTAGAGAATACAAATTATTTTATTTAGCTTAAATTATATAAAAACATGTTTGAGTTTTGGTAATCAATTTATATTAGAAAATTATGTTTAGGAATATATCCCCGTATCGGTTGAGATGAATGAAAGAAATTAAAATATATGCTTTGGGCAACCCTATTGATCGCGATTTTATATAGCACGCAAGCACACGTATCGCTCAAGTAGTATAAAAGATCTAACCCACAAGAACATACTATTAATCCTATTAATTACTAGAACTAGATTTACTTAAAGAAAACTGAACAATTGATTAAAATGTTTTGATTTATCAAAACTAAATAATTAAATATAAGGAAGCAAAAAATTAATTATTTAGAAAAGCTCGTTCGAGTAAAAACATAGTGTTGCAACTTCCCCAAGCACGCTAATAAATATATGCACTCTTCATTCAATTAAGTATTTGTCATGGATTACTAACTTAGAACATAACATTATTTACAAGCCTCTTCCGATGGTCAGGTAGAAACGTCCAAGTTAATTCAATTACCTATATTCCTATGATAAATAATCTTAGTCAAACTTATTAAGTTCAAGTTCTAATATTGGCTAAGCATACCCTACATATATATTTCTATCCTGCAAGGAAATTGACTATGAATATGTTCACGCACTATTAATTCATAAGGCTAAATCAAAAATCAATTTTCCAAGTTTCTCAGGGTTTACTAGGACTATCCTAATGTTGGCCAAACACTAAACATATTAAGCATGAAGAATAATAAATAATATAACACAAAACTTAAAAGAATAAAGAGATCCAAATTAAATTAAGAATTGTGCATAGGTTCCATTAGAACCCTAGAATAATGAATTAGTTACACATGATATTTATTAAGCACAAATAATTCATTATTATAAGGCAAGGAATCATAAATAAAGACTAAAATAATAAAGGGTAGAAAGAACTCGTTGTGAGGTCTTTTGTTTCAATCTTCAGCACTAATTGAATCTGGATGTTTTTAGAAAGACCTCGATCTAGCATTATTAGAAAGACCTCGATCTAGGTGTTTTTCCTTTATTTGTGCTATTTAAAAGTATGATTTTTAGGTTTTAGCTGGACTTGTTCTTTTTATAGGAGCTGATGGAGACTTTTCTTCTTATGAAATTACAGTTCTAAGCATATCAGAAAATGGGTTTGCGATGTGCTGCACATGGACTCACATCGCGATGTGGGCTTAATGTGACATTATGTCTTAATTTTGGCATTGACGCATTATGTCACAACTAGGTCGAGTTGTGACGCGGACCTGCTTCTACCTGAATCACGATACATCTTGCATTGCATCGCACTGTATCTTCAATTTTAGATTATGCCTCCAAAATACACTAGGATATGGTGTGATGTAAAGAACTGCGTCGCACCGCTTATCTTGAAATTTGGATGAGGCCATTTCACGCTCAGATGCTTGATGGATCAAACTTAGACATTTCACAGTTCCGACCTATAAGTCATACAAAAAACACATCAAAGCACTTACATATCTTGATTTAAACCACAAAATAAAAAATTAGAAGACCTTAAATATACAATCGCATATCTCGCAAGTTTTGTTGCACTTGGCGTTTACAACAAAACTTGAAACCCTTATGCCGCCATCGTTGATGAGTTATAATCTTGTGAGGGTTTACAATGACAACACCCATGAATGTCTATCAGCACACACATACAATCACAAAATCATGCAAAAAGAACAACTAAATCGAATAAAATAGTCATGGTGAGTTATACATAATGCTGCCCTAAGAGAATGCTTAGTAACGAAATCAAAGAAACCTTCAAAGTGTTTAACTCAACTTAAATCCAACTTTTGAAATAAGTTATCTAAGTCAGACTCACAATGTGTGTGTGTGTGTCTAAATGTCTGGTCACTGCTCGGTTCCTAATTAAATTAACTCGGATATTTCATCTCAAAAATCGAAATCTGATGGGTCAAACCAGTTTAGATATCTCAAAATGCTATGTGTTTGCTCATTTGCACTCAGTGTAATACAACTTTAAAGATTTATGTTTTTTTTTTTGCTTCACACCACTCTTCAAGATAACATTTATCCTCATTGCAGTTTTTACACTTGCCTTTGGGTAGGTTCATGCTTAAAAGTTATAAATTTTTTTTTTCCTTTTGTTTTTCCTTTTAAGCCTTGTCACATATAATAAACATAACAGACAAAGAGGTATATATATATATATATATATATATAAGCAAACAATCATTAATCTTCAAACAATTTTCTCAACTAGACACTTTATCGAGTAACTAGGTTCTTACTGTTGCGAACCTTATTTTAAATCCTTACGAGTCTAATCTAGATCAACTACTCAAGGCATTAGATAAAAGCAATTCGGAAACTTATCGTTTTCTAAAACATCATATTAAGGAAAACAATCTCATTATTGCACTTTATATTTTACTACCTGTTAAGTGTGGTATATACCCACTTATTACGGCATCCGTAGCCTATTATTTTTTTAGTTTTCATATCATTTAATGTATTTTATAGTTTATTTTATGTTTTATTTGTAGGAAGCATTAATACATGGATCGTGGGACATTTTCACGCGGGAAGAGCAGAAATACGGAAAGAAAACATTCAGGAAATCTGCCGCGCATCACGACGCACACTCGCTGCTGACGTCCATACAAAAAAACAGAGAGATGGGCATCGCGACGCCAATTAACCAGCGCTGCAACGCCTCGCACACACCTGAAACGTGATTTTTAGGGTTTTAGGATACCCAATGACTCCAAGGCTCTATTATAAATATACTAGTTCGTCCAAACTCAAAGGAGGAGGCTAATACACAGTACAAAACACCAAAATACATATTTTAGAGAGACCCAAAGAGGAGGATTGAATAGCGACAAGAGGAGACGAAGGAAGTGACGTCCGAAGAGGAAGAGATTCAATTCGGGTTTTATCTTCTTGTTTCTTTCTTAGAATCTAATGATTTCCATTAGATTCATGACTTGTTTTTATTGTTATTATATTTTAGTCATGAACTAACTCCTTAATTCTAGAGAATGATGTAATTGATGCTTGAACCTTGTATTGTTTGTCGATATTGTTATGAAGTTTTATTGAGTTATTTATATTCTTTTGAGTTTAATGCTTCTTGATTGCTGACCACAATTTGAGATGATGAATAGATCTAAAGAATATAACTTAGGAGTTTTATAGAGTTCGAGAGAATATATAAGTTCCTTTGAAGTCGTTAATATAGAATCATAAAGTGTAATGAGTTGTTAACTACTAGATTTTTATAGAGATATTGACCGGCGTAAACACACACGTATAACGCAAGCGTACGTATCGTTCAAGTAGTATAAAAAGTATCGATCCCACGAGGACTTAAAACCTTATCTATTAATTTTTATGAGGTCAAATGATTACTAGTATCTAACAGGTTTTTAATTGATTTGAAATGGCGACGATTCTAAATTTAAAGACAAGTAAATAAAATTGTTTGAAAGTAGATTTTAAGAAAATTCAATATTAAAAACTATCTAGGGTTGTGATTTATTCCAATATTATTTAAAGATGAAGTGGTTCTCTTATAGTTGGGTAAAATATTGATTTATTAACCTGGAACACTAAATTATGTAAAAGCCTCTTCCGATGGTCAATTACAAATACCTAGTATAATCCAATTGAACCATATGTCTATGTCAACCAAATTACCTAGATTCATTCAGATTAAGTTCCAATTATGGCTACCCCCGCCCGACAGGTATATTCCTATCCTGTAAGGAAATCTATTAAAGGGTTATCTATCCTCAAGGAAGATCGTGTGCTATTGAGTCTAAGGTCTTAAACCTAAAATCCCTATGTCTAGTTCATTTTAAGTTTACCTTATCAATTTTATTAGTGGCCAGTTAATAAAAAGCATTAAGATTAAGACTCAATAAATAAATCTTTATATTACCCAAATTATAATCTAACCCCTTATAAACCCGTGATATTGAAATTCATCACAACCCTAGATAACTAACTTAGTTATGACACATAGTTAGGGCTAATGAAAACTTAAAAGTAAAAGCCATAAGGTAACAGTGCTGAAAAATAATTACAGTAAAGTAAAAGCTTAAAAGTAAAATAAAATAAAATGCTAAGGTAAAAGGAATTATTTCTACTACTACTTATTTATATATCTCCCTGTAAAATAATATATGAACTTGTGATTATTACCAACCAGCCATATAGGCGGAACCAAAATAAGCCAGCCATAAAGGCGGAACCAAAATTAAATTACCAACCGACCAATCTGGCGGTATCCTTGCTTAGTCAGGTTTAACCAGTTTAAATTAAATAGCCAACCGACCAATATAGCGGTATTCCTTTTTAAGTCAAATTTTAAATAGTAAATATATTATTTAAAGGGAGATTAATCTAAATAGTAATAGTAAAAGAATTACCTTTCACCCTAGCATAAGGAAGTTACCTCCTCATAGTGAATAGTAAAAACTGTAAAATAAAGAAAGTAAATTATTATTATTACAGAACGTAATTAAAAATTACAAAACTAAATTAAAAGAAACTTAGAGAGAGAAGAACTCCCTAATTACATCAAAGAAGTGGGAGGGAGAGGTGCACTGAAATCTGAAATTTCGAGCTCTATTTATAGGCGCGAATAAGGTTCCAGCATCGCGACGCTGGTTACAGTTCCGCGTCGCGACGCCAGCTACAGTGAGTCGTGGCACAATGACGGCTTGACACGTGGCGAGGCGGCTAAGAGATCAGATCCTTATCCGATGACGTGGCACTGTTCATGACGTCATTGCTTACGTCATGCTGATGTGTGGAGGGCGATTGTCTGCATCGTGAGATCTCGACACGTGGCACCGGCGCACATTAGCATCTCCATTGTGATGGCGACACGTGGCAGGCGCAAGATAGCATGATCGTCACATTTTAGCAGGTGGCGCACGTTAGCAAACTTTCTGATTGGTCCACGTGTCCATGACGCATGTTAGCAGATTTGGCGCACACGGGGCGTCGCGACGCTGAAGATCCGGGCGTCGCGACGCGCAAAAGACCATAAAAATCCCTACTGACGCATTTTTGTCCGGTTTTGCCCCAAATTGCCTCCAGTACTGTCCAAACTTTATTTATCTACAAAATAACACAAAACACATCAAAATATTCACAAAACTCAAGAAACTATACAAAATATAAGGTTCAATGAGTGGGAAATAGTGATATAAATACCACTCATCACACCCCCAAACCTAACATTTTGCTAGTCCTCGAGCAAAATATTAAATAAAATAACATGAAAATAAAAAGGCACAAATATCTAGGGTTTTGAATCCTTCTAATATCTTTTAAAAGATGAAGTGATTATTTTATGTTTGTGTAATAAATCAGTTTACTAACCTGGAACACTAAATTATGTGTAAGCCTCTGTCGATGGTCAGACACAAATACCCAGTTTAACCCAATTGAACCATATGTCTATGTCAACCAAATTACTTGGATTCATTAAGATTAAGTTACAATTATGGCTACCCCCGCCCGACAGGTATATTCCTATCCTGTAAGGAAATCTATTAAAGGGTTATCTATCCTCAAGGAAGATCGTGGGCTATTAAGTCTAAGGCTAAAACCTAAAATCCATATGTCTAGTTCATTTTAGATTTACCACATCAATCTTATTAGTGATCAGACAACAAGAAGCATTAAGCTTAAGACTAAATAAGTAAACTTATAAAATACCCAAACTATAAAATAATCGCTTATAAACCAGTGATATTAAAATTCATCACAACCCGAGATTACTTAACACATAACTAGGGCTAGTAAAAACATAAAAGTAAAAGACATAAAGTAAAAGCTGAAAAGTAAATTACAATAAAATGCTAAGGTAAAAGGAATTACTTTTACTACTACTAATTTAGATATCTCCCATAAAATAATATATAAACTTGTGATAATATTACAAACCGACCAATCTAGCGATATCCTGATTAAGTCAAATTAAGCCCAACCAGCCATTAAGGCGGAACCAAAATTAAATTACCAACCGACCAATCTGACGGTATCCTTGATTAGTCAGGTTTAAACCAGATGAAAATTAAATTACCAACCGGCCAATATAGCGGTATCCTTTTTAAGTCAGTATTTTAAATAGTGAATATATTATTTTAAAGGGAGATTAATCTAAATAGTAACAGTAAAAGAATTACCTTTCACCCTAGCCGGGGAAGTTACCTATTCATGGTGAATAGTAAAAACTGTAAAAAATAAAAATTAAAAATTAAATTACTATTATTACAAAACGTAATTAAAATTATTTACAAAACTAAAAATTAAAAATAAAAAAAAAAGTAAAAAAATCTAGAGAGAGAAACCCACTCTTTAGGTCGAATTCAAGAGAGAGAGAGGTGTGTCGAATTCTGAAATCTGAATATGAATTTATAGGCAAAATTTGGTTTCCAGCGTCGGGAACGCTGAAGGCTCCAGCGTCGCGACGCTGGAACAGTGAGACGTGGCCCATTCTCTGCTTGACACGTGGCGAGGCGGCTAAGAGATCAGATCCTTATCCGATGACGTGGCACTATTCATGACGTCATTGTTTACGTCACGCTGAGGGCGATTGTCGGCAGCGTTAGATCGCGACACGTGGCACCGGCACATATTAGCAAGTCCGTTAAGATGTCGACACGTGGCACGGCGCAAGATAGCATAGATGATGATTGTCGGCATCGTAGGATGATGACACGTGGCAGGCGCAAGTTAGCATATCTTCTGTGATGGTGACACGTGGCACGACGCATTTTAGCAAAGTCAAACTTCTCAAATTGTTGACCGTTGACCCGGCGCACGTTAGCAGATTTGGCGCATTCTGGGCGTCGCGACGCGCAAGGCTTCAGCGTCGCGACGCTGAAATGACGATTTTGCCATTTTTGTCCAGTTTTTCCTGTTTTGCTCCAATTCACCTCCAGAATATCCTGAAACTTTATTTATCTACAAAATAACACAAAACACATCAAAATATTCACAAAACTCAAGAAACTATACAAAATATAAGGTTCAATGAGTGGGAAATAGTGATATAAATACCACTCATCACACCCCCAAACCTAACATTTTGCTATTCCTCGAGCAAAACATTAAATAAAATAACATGAAAATAAAATTTAACTAAGCCACTTTCGTAGGGATCACGGTTGCATTTAGCATATGAAACAAGCCTTTAAACCCCTAGGTGTCCATAGTGGACGAGTGTAGTCTCGTGAGGGTTTACATCAATGATACCCACAAACATTTTACAAAAGTAAAAAGGTAATAAAACTAATGCACACAAAAGCAAAAAGACAAGCGAAAAGAGAATAAAGAAGTTAGTGACTAATTAGGTGAAACTTCTACTCCAAGTTACTAGTTGTCTTCTTTCTTTCTAAATTACTGAATAAGTAAATTCTCTGATTATTTTTACCATTCTCCATATACACGGCCAATAAAATATTAATCAACTCATTTTTGCCCACAACAGTCATAAGTGCAGTTGATAAGAGAGTAATATTTTTGTCCTAAAGTTCTATCAGATTTCACACCTTTTTGTAGCCATGGAGTAATTTTTTCTGATTTTTCTGATTTTTTCTTTGATTTTTCTCTATTTTTTATTTATATACAATACCTTCCGTCTATGTAGCGAGCTTTAGGTCGGTGGCTCCCAAACCAGTTGGCTTTAGGGCACCAGGTGTTAAAACACCCTTACAGACTTAATTACTCAGACTTCAGATATAAATATATTTTTATAGCATCTTTGATCCATGTAGCGAGCTTTGGGCCAGTGACTCCCAAACCAGTTGGTTTTAGGGCACTAGGAGTTAAAACACCCTTACGGACTTAATAACTCGGATCTCAGATGTTTTTTTTTTACTCCACTGCTTTTTGAGATGCTTCTTCCAATTAAACTAAAGCACTGAATATTGCAAACTTTTCAACTTTAGCTCATGTCCGTATGTTTCCATGTATGTTGATAATACATGTCAACTGAGCATATAAAGATCCATTTTAGTCCATTTTATGGAGAATTTACAAATTAAATAATTCAAAAGGAAATAAGCAAAAATTAACTTGTTTCTAAATAGGTTTGAGATACGTCTCAGAAGTGGAAATTCCTTACTCGGCTATCTCTTACCAATTTCACCTTTTTAGTCAAAACAAAAACACAAAATATTTTTGTAATTTTTGAAAATTTTCAATTTTTTTTGTATTTTTCGAAAAATTTTGGACTAAAAATAAAAACAACATACAAACTAAAAACAAGGTACTAATCAACTAATTCATTCCCTCAAACCTAAATGAGACATTGTCCCCAATGTCTTAAAAAGTAGAAGAAGAGTTTAGAAGATAATACCTGGTTAGCTGAAAATTTACAGGAAATTAAAGGTTAAGATCCAGATTAATTCGACGCCTCTTACCACGATCGTCCTCAGACCAATTTATCTTTGAAATGATAGGGTCAACCTTTGGTTCATAGGCTATGAGTTGGTCAATTAGATCTGGAGCAGTTCTGGCAGTAAATATGAGTTCTTTTAAAGGTTTTGACACGAACCCATTTCTTCGAGCATCATCAAGAAACACACAAAGAAAATCATAAAACCCATCAACGTTGTACAACCCAATTGGTTTCTGGTGTATGTTCAGGTTCACCCAAGATAGTACAATAAAAATTTCCTCCAATGTTCCCAATCCACCTGGCAAAGCAATAAAAGCATCAGCACGGTTAATCATTTCTACCAGTCGTTCAGACATACTTGGCACGATCAGTTCCTCTCTGTTAGATGGTTCAATAAGATTTGCATCTGCTAAGGGTTTTGGGATGATTCCCAAAACGTGACTGCCTCCTTCCTGTACGGCCTTTGAAACAATCCCCATTAGTCCAAGATTGCCTCATCCATATATTAAGTGCATATTTCTTACAGCTAAGACTCGACCCAATTCCTGTGCTGCTTCTATGTATTGTGGTTTAGTACCAACAGTACTACCGCAAAACACACAAATGTTTTCAACTCGTCTTCTTGAAGTGGCTTCCATTTTTTTTTACTCTGGATGTCTTTAAAAGTGCAATGATGAGTTGAATTTATAATACCTGAAAAGGGTGAGTAAAAATAGCACAAGTATCTTCCAAAGGACGATTAGTAGCAAAATAGTAAAATAAATCTTGATATGGTCAAAAAGGTCTGGATCTTGTCGGAGAAAATAACAAAACAAATCAATATTATCAGGAAAAGACAAAGAGATAATATGTACAAGAATGTTTAGCTTGATTAACGTCTATGCGTCAGGGACAAGCTTCCCATCCAATTTTCTTATAAATTGGCAAACAGGGTCTTTTTGAGTCAGATTCCCAAGACTTAACTGTTGTCTTTCTTTTTGAAATTGTGTATGTAATCTGCGAAATTCTATGTGAACATATCCACTGGAATGCGTCTCAAGAGTCGAAGATATATCATCTAAAGACTCCTTACTCAGGCCATCCCTAATGAATTTAATTTTGTCTTCGCGATTAACAGACACCATTCCTAAAGAACGACAACGAGTATTGCAATTCCAACGTGCACATTTGTAACAAACACCCATTTGTTTAGCTCTTCGTTTCTTTGCATAGGTGCTTCTTCCAAAACCAGGCAGATGTGAAATAAAAGAGTCAGAAGACTCACCTGTCAATCTGACTCGTGCTTCAATTACCCAACGAATGTCATTGGGAACACCATAGATCGTCAGTAACCTCATCCTTTCCAAGCGAGCTTTGTAAACTTTCATTAGAGATTTTTGAGGGAGAGAAGGAAATTGCTTGTGAAGATTTGCGAGAGCTTCTTCCATCTTGAAATGACTTAATCTGCAAAAACTAAACACACAAAATTCAATCACACCAAATCACAATATATACAAAAATTGCATGGGTTGCCTCCCTGCGAGCGCTAAGTTTAAAGTCGTCAGCTAGACGTGACTGCTCGAACGTTTATGCTGGATCTGAAAGTGTGACACTTTCTTTTTGTCGCTCAAATGATTCTCCCCAGTAGTGCTTCACACGCTGACTGTTAACCTTGAATGTGTTGTTGGTATTGGGATCCAGTAACTCAACAGCTCCATATGGTAAAACCTGAGTGATCACAAATGGTCCGGACCACCTAGATTTCAACTTTCCAGGGAAAACTTTCAGCCTCGAGTTGTACAACAACACCTGCTGCCTTGGTTCCAACTGTCTGTGCACTATTTTTCGGTCATGCCATTTTTTGGTCTTTTCCTTGTATAATTTGGCATTGTCATAAGCCTGTAGGCGAAATTCCTCCAATTCATTGAGTTGGTGAAGTCTTTTCTCTCCTGCAGCTTGTCAGTCAAGATTCAACTTCTTCAGTGCCCAGTACGCCTTGTGTTCAAGTTCAACTGGCAGATGGCATGCTTTCCCAAACACCAATCGATATGGTTACATACCAATAGGTGTCTTGTAAGCTGTTCGGTAGGCCCATAATGCATCATCTAGTTTTATAGACCAGTCCCTCCTTGTTGATCCAACGGTTCTTTCTAGGATTCTCTTGATCTCCCTGTTTGAAACCTCAACCTGTCCATTTGACTGTGGATGGTAAGCAGTGGCAACTTTGTGAGTAACTCCGTATTTGGATAGGAGTGCATCGAAGTATTTGTTGCAGAAATGAGAGCCACCATCGCTGATGATTGCTCAAGGTGTTCCAAACCGAGTGAAAATGTTCTTTTTCAGGAATTTTATCACCACTTTTGAATCATTGGATGGCAGTGCAATTGCTTCAACCCATTTGGAGACATAGTCTACAGCAACCAGGATGTACAAGTTTCCAAATGATGGAACAAAGGGTCCCATGAAATCAATACCCCATACATCGAATATCTCCACTTCCAGAATGTTTTGCAACGGTCATTCGTTTCTCCTTGAAATATTCCCCGTTCTCTGGCACCTGTCACATTGAAAAGCAAAAAGATAAGCATCTTTAAAAAGTGTGGGCCAGAACAAACCTGATTGAAGAAATTTTGTTGCAGTTTTGTTTTCGCTGAAGTATCCGCCGTATGGTGATGAATGATAGTGTTGCAAAACACTGTTGACCTCCTCCTATGGAACACACCGTCTCAATAATTGATCAGCACAGCGTTTAAACATGTATGGTTCATCCCAGACATAGTGCTTGACTTCTTTGAAGAACTTTTTTCGTTGCTGAGTTGTCCATTCCAACGGCCATTTTCCTGACACAATGTAGTTGACATAGTCAGCATACCAAGGGACTTCCTGTTGTTTCATGGCGAACAGCTGTTCATCTGGAAAAGTTTCTTTGATTGATAATTCTTTGCCAGCTGTTTCTCCATTCTCGAGCCTTGATAAATGATCTGCCACCTGGTTTTCTGTTCCTTTCCTGTCTCGAATCTCCACGTCGAATTCTTGTAAAAGAAGTATCCAACGGATCAATATGGGTTTGGCATCTTTCTTTGTGATCAGATATTTGATTGCTGAATGATCTGTGTAGACCACCACTTTGGGACCCAACAGATAAAAGCGAAATTTGTCAAAAGCGTACACAACTGCTAGCAACTCCTTTTCAGTGGTTGTTTAGTTGAGTTGAGCTTCATTCAGAGTTCTGCTGGAGTAGTAAATGGTGTGGAAAATCTTTGCTTTGCGTTGTACCAAAACTGCACCTACAGCAAAATCACTAGCATCACACATTACTTCGAATGGAAGGGTCCAATCTGGTGCTACAATGATGGGAGCAGAAATCAGCTTCTGTTTTAAGATCTCGAAAGCTTCCTGGCATTCTTTGGTGAAGTTGAAAAGCACATCCTTCTCCAGAAGATTGCAAAGAGGTTTAGCAATCTTGGAAAAGTCCTTGATAAATCTCCTGTAAAAACATGCATGTCCAAGAAAACTCCGAATCCCTTTGACAGATGTTGGTGGAGGTAGTTTCTCAATTTTTCAATCTTTGCTTTGTCTACCTCGATTCCCTTTTGTGAGATCCGGTGTCCAAGAACAATGCATTCTTGCACCATGAAGTGGCATTTCTCCCAGTTGAGTACCAGGTTTGTATCTTCGCACCTTTGTAATACATGTTCCAAATTTTTCAAACAATGATCAAAAGAATCTCCAAACACAGAAAAATCATCCATAAAAACCTCCATACTCTGCTCCAGCATGTCTGAGAAGATGGCCATCATGCAACGCTGAAATGTAGCAGGAGCATTACATAATCCAAATGGCATCCTGCGGAAAGCAAAAGTACCATAGGGACATGTAAGGTAGTTTTCTCCTGGTCTTCTGGTGCAATGGCAATCTGATTGTACCCTGAATATCCGTCAGAAAGTAATAGAACTCATGTCCTGCCAGCCTGTCTAACATCTGGTCAATAAATGGTAGCGGAAAATGGTCTTTCCTCGTAGCTTTGTTAAGTTTCCTGTAGTCCATGCATACTCTCCATCCAGTCACCGTTCTTGTTGGATCAGTTCGTTCTTTTCATTGGTGACCACAGTAATTCCTCCTTTCTTTGGTACACACTGCATAGGACTTACCCAAGTGCTATCTGAGATGGGGTAAATGATGCCAGCATCCAACCATTTGATGATTTTTCTTTCTTAACAACTTCCTTCATGATTGGATTGAGTCTCCGTTGATGCTCCACTGTGGGTTTGTATTCATCATTCATCAGAATCTTGTGCATGCAAAATGATGGACTAATGCCTCGAATGTCTACTATAGTCCAGCCAATGGCTCTTTTGTGTTCTCGTAATACTCTCAGTAGCTTTTCTTCCTGATCCAATGTTAGAGAAGAAGAAATAATAACAGGTAATTCAGAAGAGTTTCCAAGAAATGCATACCTGAGATGGTCCGGAAATAACTTTAGTTCCAACTGTGGTGGTTCTTCAATCGAAGGCTTGATTCGATCTTTCTTTGGCAATTCCAAGCTTTCAACTAGTGGTGTTGCTTTGAATCGAAATGGTTTGTCAAGGTAGTTAATACATTCCAAGATTTCAGCATCTAGCTCACTGTCAGTCATATTGGTGATGCAAGCTTCAAGTGTATCCGTGGGATTTGGTTCAGTATCCTGAATGATACTATCAATAACATCAACTCTGAAGCATTCTTCTTCTTCCTTTTCATCGCTCGGAAATTTCATAGCGTTGAAAACATTAAATGTTACTTCTTGGTCCTGCACTTTCATGGTTAGTTCTCATTTTTGCACATCAATCACAGTTTTACCTGTAGCCAAAAATGGTCTCCCAAGAATGATAGGTATTTCTTTGTCTTCTTCCATGTCAAGGATGATGAAGTCTGCTGGAAGGATGAGTTTGTCAACTTTGACCAGCACATTTTCAACGACTCCTCTCGGAAATGCGAGCGTTCGATCAGCAAGTTGCAAAGATACCGAGGTAGGCATTGCTTCTCCAATTTGCAGTTTCCTGTAAATAGAAAAAGACATTAAATTAACACTGGCACCTAAGTCACATAAAGCCTTACCGATGTAATGTTCTCCAATGGTGCAAGGTACAGTGAAACTGCCAGGATCTTTCAACTTCGGGGGAAGCTTCCTCTGAATGATGGCGCTGCATTCTTCTGTCAAAGCTACTGTCTCGTAATCTCCCAATCTCCGTTTTCGTGAAAGAATATCTTTCATGAATTTTACATAGCTGGGCATTTGTTCCAAGGCTTCTGCAAATGGTATGTTAATGTGCAGCTTTTTGAAAATCTCTAAGAAATGAGCAAACTATTTGTCCAGTTTGTTTTTCTGAAGACGCTGAGGAAAAGGTGGAGGTGGGATGATTTGTTCTGGTTCTTTTTCCTTTGCTTCTTTTTCCTCCATCTGTGGAACTGCTTCTTTTGGAACTTCTTCTATTTTTGCCTTGATTCCAACGTCTTTGTTGATCTCAGTACCACTCTTTAAGGTAATGGCTTGACATTGCTCCTTCCCTCGGTTCCTTGGATTTGGTTCTGTGTTGCTGGGAAGATTACCTGGCGGTCTGTAACTCTGAGCATTGGCCAGTTGTCCGATTTGATTCTCCAGTGCT
Source organism: Zanthoxylum bungeanum (assembly GCA_019454045.1). Taxonomy (NCBI): domain Eukaryota; kingdom Viridiplantae; phylum Streptophyta; class Magnoliopsida; order Sapindales; family Rutaceae; genus Zanthoxylum; species Zanthoxylum bungeanum. The sequence continues at coordinate 163,342 of SKCR01027603.1, forward strand.
TTGATGGAAGCTGATTGGCTCTGAATTATGGCTTCATATCTTTTTAATTGAGCTAACATCTCTGCCATTACTGGTTCATTTGTCTGCTCCTGGCCTTTGTTCTGTTGCTGGAATCCAGGTGGTGGATAGTTCCGCTGTTGGCCTGAATTGTTGCTCCATGAAAGATTAGGATGATTCCTCCAACCTGGGTTGTAGGTATTGGAATATGGATTGTTCCCCTGTCTGTTGAAATTGTTGACATAATTCACCGTTTCTTCAAGTTGGTTTGATTCTGGTGATCCTCCATATGGTGAAGTTGTGGATCCAGTGGTAAGAGTCTCCATGAATTTGCAAATTTGATCTAGCTTGGTGTTGACTGCTGTATTGGCTCCAACTTCATAAATTCCTGCAATTCTTTGAATCAGACTTCTTTCAATTGGCCACAAGGAATTGTTGTTGGCCATTTCTTCGATTAGTTCCCAGGCTTGATCTTCTCATTTTTCCATTAAAGATCCTCCAGCAGCAGCATCGATTGTGGTTCTCATTATTCCAGAAAGTCCATTATAGAATGTTTGGACTTGAAGCCATTTTGGAATTTCATGGTGTGGACATTTCCGGAGTAAATCTTTGTACCTTTCCAAGCTTCGTAGGGAGTTTTGAGTCTTGTTGCACAAAGGATGTGATGTCATTCCTCAGCTTTCCGGTTATGGCTGGTGGAAAGTACTTTGCAAGAAATTTGGTGGCTAAAGTGTTCCATGTTGTGATAGAACCTGCTGGTAATGAATGTAGCCAAGCTTTAGCTCTGTCCTTCAAGGAGTATGGGAAAACACGCAGTCTCATTGCTTCTTCGGCTTCTCGATTGTAATTGAAAGTGCCGCAAACTTCCAGGAAGTTACTGATGTGGGCATTAGGATCTTCAGTTGCATTTCCCCCAAACTGAACTGACTGCTGAATCATCTGAATGCAAGTTTTGATGTCACCTTCATTTGCTGGTAAGGAAGGAAGTACAATACATGAAATGAGTCTGTCTACCACCGGAATGGTTCTGTCTCGAATGGGAATTGGTGGTGCGACCTCCAAAGGTTCAGGTTCCATGTTGACTAAAGCTTCTTGGGCTTCTCGCCTTTCCCTTCTCAACTGTCTGATAGTTCTTTCAATTTCCGGGTCAAGCGGTCAGAGATCAAAGCTTCTGGTTCGTCTCATGAAGTTTCTGAGAACCTGAAACACAAGAAAACAAAAACAATAAGTAAAAAGAAATTAGATACAAGTAACGCTTCTAACCCTTAAAATAATAGTAAAAGATAAATAAGTCCCCGGCAACGGCGCCAAAAACTTGACCGGCGTAAACACACACGTATAACGCAAGCGTACGTATCGTTCAAGTAGTATAAAAAGTATCGATCCCACGAGGACTTAAAACCTTATCTATTAATTTTTATGAGGTCAAATGATTACTAGTATCTAACAGGTTTTTTAATTGATTTGAAATGACGACGATTCTAAATTTAAAGACAAGTAAATAAAATTGTTTGAAAGTAGATTTTAAGAAAATTCAATATTAAAAACTATCTAGGGTTGTGATTTATTCCAATATTATTTAAAGATGAAGTGGTTCTCTCATAGTTGGGTAAAATATTGATTTATTAACCTGGAACACTAAATTATGTAAAAGCCTCTTCCGATGGTCAATTACAAATACCTAGTATAATCCAATTGAACCATATGTCTATGTCAACCAAATTACCTAGATTCATTCAGATTAAGTTCCAATTATGGCTACCCCCGCCCGACAGGTATATTCCTATCCTGTAAGGAAATCTATTAAAAGGGTTATCTATCCTCAAGGAAGATCGTGGGCTATTGAGTCTAAGGTCTTAAACCTAAAATCCCTATGTCTAGTTCATTTTAAGTTTACCTTATCAATTTTATTAGTGGCCAGTTAATAAAAAGCATTAAGATTAAGACTCAATAAATAAATCTTTATATTACCCAAATTATAATCTAACCCCTTATAAACCCGTGATATTGAAATTCATCACAACCCTAGATAACTAACTTAGTTATGACACATAGTTAGGGCTAATGAAAACTTAAAAGTAAAAGCCATAAGGTAACAGTGCTGAAAAATAATTACAGTAAAGTAAAAGCTTAAAAGTAAAATAAAATAAAATGCTAAGGTAAAAGGAATTATTTCTACTACTACTTATTTATATATCTCCCTGTAAAATAATATATGAACTTGTGATTATTACCAACCAGCCATATAGGCGGAACCAAAATAAGCCAGCCATAAAGGCGGAACCAAAATTAAATTACCAACCGACCAATCTGGCGGTATCCTTGCTTAGTCAGGTTTAACCAGTTTAAATTAAATAGCCAACCAACCAATATAGCGGTATTCCTTTTTAAGTCAAATTTTAAATAGTAAATATATTATTTAAAGGGAGATTAATCTAAATAGTAATAGTAAAAGAATTACCTTTCACCCTAGCATAAGGAAGTTACCTCCTCATAGTGAATAGTAAAAACTGTAAAATAAAGAAAGTAAATTATTATTATTACAGAACGTAATTAAAATTACAAAACTAAATTAAAAGAAACTTAGAGAGAGAAGAACTCCCTAATTACATCAAAGAAGTGGGAGGGAGAGGTGCACTGAAATCTGAAATTTCGAGCTCTATTTATAGGCGCGAATAAGGTTCCAGCATCGCGACGCTGGTTACAGTTCCGCATCGCGACGCCAGCTACAGTGAGTCGTGGCACAATGACGGCTTGACACGTGGCGAGGCGGCTAAGAGATCAGATCCTTATCCGATGACGTGGCACTGTTCATGACGTCATTGCTTACGTCATGCTGATGTGTGGAGGGCGATTGTCGGCATCGTGAGATCTCGACACGTGGCACCGGCGCACATTAGCATCTCCATTGTGATGGCGACACGTGGCAGGCGCAAGATAGCATGATCGGCGCATTTTAGCAGGCGGCGCACATTAGCAATCTTTCTGATTGGTCCACGTGTCCACGGCGCATGTTAGCAATTCCGGCGCATTCTGGGCGTCGCGACGCTGAAATGACGATTTTGCCCTTTTTGTCCAGTTTTTCCTGTTTTGCTCCAATTCACCTCCAGAATATCCTGAAACTTTATTTATCTACAAAATAACACAAAACACATCAAAATATTCACAAAACTCAAGAAACTAAACAAAATATAAGGTTCAATGAGTGGGAAATAGTGATATAATACCACTCATCAGATATCGAAGTCTGTAGTTAATGATATGTTGACTGATACTCGAGAGAGGGAGTGGATATTTTCGGAGTCTTGACTTATAAACAATATAACTGAACAAGGATTAATTGGCATGAAAAATACATAGGGATAGCTAGGTGAATTCAGACTCTAGAATCTATATCGTATTAGTTCTTCCAATATAATTATTTTTAAATTTATTTATTAAAATCTTTATTATTTGTTTTCTAAATAAAGTTAGGATTATCAATTGTAGTATTTAGTGCGAGTTAACGCAATCCCTGTGGGTTCGACACTCTAAACTCATTTATACTAAAACTTGATACCGTACACTTGCGGTATGATATAAAATATCACAACAAGTTTTTGGCGTCGTTGCCGGGGATTGATAGTTTAATTCGCATTAATACTACTACCAAGTAATCTTAGCTTTAATTTAGATTTTTATCTTTTATTTTTAGTTTATATTTATTTTATGTTATTTTGTTTATTGATTTTTTCCTTTTCTTTTGGTGCTTCAGTGAATGCGAAAATCCACAAGTCTCGACTCGCTCTTGTTTGACCCTGAAATAGAAAGGACAACGAGGAGACTAAGAAAAGAAAGGAAAATTGAAAAAAAAGCAATGGAAGCTGAAAACAGAGAGATCAACATACGTCAGGTGGCAATCAGAGATCACTTCAAGCCGATTATTGATGATACATATTCTGGGATTTCCTATTAACCAATCAACGCCAACAATTTTGAGCTAAAACCTGCATTGATCAACATGGTACAAAGAAATCAGTTTGGGGGTTCAGCTGTAGAGGATTCGAACTTGCACTTAAGGATGTTCTCGCAGATCGTAGATACCATAAAGATAAATGACGTGAGTAAAAATGCTATCAGGCTACGCTTATTCCCATTCTCTTGACGAGATAAAGCGTTGGATTGGCTTCAATCAATACAGACGGGGAGTATCATGACATGGCAGGATATGACCACGAAATTTCTTAAGAGATTCTTTCCACCAGCTAAATCAGCTCAACTGAGGGCAGAAATTAGCATATTGAAGCAGCTAGAAACTGAGACTCTGTATGAAGCATGGGAACGCTTTAAGGATCCACTCCGTAGATGCCCACAACACGATTATGCTGACTGGGTCCAAATTTAGTTGTTTTATAATGGGCTAAATGGTTCGAATAGGAGTGTGGTTGATGCAGCAGCTGGGGGAGCTCTATTCAAGAAATCAACTGAGGCCGCCTATAATCTGTTAGAAGAAATGGCCATTAACAATTTTCAATGGCCAAACGAACATGCTACGGTGACCAAAATGGCTGGAATATATGAAGTGGACCCTCTAGTGGCACTTACAGCTCAGATTTCCACCCTATCAACTCAAGTAGCAGCCCTCACAAATCCACGAGCACAAGCATCTATTGAATCAGCAGCTACTACAAATATGCGGTTATTGGAAGGAAACTCGAACTTTGAGCAAGTCCAGTATGTGAACAATCGAAACTTCAACAGCTATAGAGGCAATCATGTGCCTAACCGCTATCATCCAAACCTGTCATATGCTAATACAGAGAATGTCTTGCAGCTTTCATTGGGCTTTGACTATCAAAGAGCTGAGCAGAAATCTTCCTTGGAAGATTTCATGAGCACGTTTGTTGCTAATACTTCAGTGAGGTTTGAGAAGAATGAAGCATGACTGAACAATATTGAGATACACATGGAAAATATCGGGGCAACAATAAAGTCCTTAGAAACACAGATTGGGCAGATTGCGTCCTCCATGACCAAGCAACAGTAAGGGATATTTGGATAAATAGCCACAACCGCCAAGCTATTTCTTTCATGTCAAAACAGTCAGTGGATACAAAAGAAGAAGCTACCATGACCACCATTTGTGTGGTTGCGTCTGGCTGAAGACGTTAAATTTAGCGCTAGCGGGGAGGCAACCCTTGCATTTATTTTTTTTTATTTTTTTTATTTTATTGTGTGCTATTGTTTATTTATTCGTTTTGCATGCTATTTATGCAGGTAGCACGAGACACACAAAGCTCGCGCAACCAAATTCTGACCAGCAGGAGCCTGATCAACTTCATGCATGGTAGTGTTGTTCATTAATTTGGTTTCTTTATATTTATCTTTCATTGAGGACAATGCAAGTTTTAAGTTTGGGGGTGTGTGCATGTATTCCTGCTATTTATTTATTTATTCTAAAAAAATTTAATTATTTTTGTTTTTATGTCTTTGATAGTAGAGTATTGTCTAATGATGAATTTGTTTGCTATAAATGAAATTTTAGAAACGATAAGTCTCAATTGATTTTTATCTGATGCCTTGAGTAGATGATCTAGGTTAGACTCGTAAGCACTTAATAATAGATTTTTGGCAGTAAGGACCTAGGTAGTTGGCAAGGTGACTAGTTGAAGAAATTGTTTGCCGATGAATGACTATTTGCTTAGATATCTATCTCAATATGCAAGTATTATGATTTATGGTATGATAATAAAAAGAAAAAAGAACCACCTATAACTGATAAGCGTATAGCTACCCATGGGCGAGTGTTAGGACCACCATGGGGAGAAATGCTACCTTAAAGGATATGTGTGTTAAAAAAAATTGATTGAAAAAAATGAAAAAAGAAGAAAAAGAAGAAAATAAAATCATACAATACGGAGCAAAGAAATGCAAATGCATAATAAATTTGAGATATCTAGGTTGGTTTTACCCATCGGATCTCAATTTTTGAGACGAAATCATTGAGTTGGCTTACTTATGAGTCAAGCTGTGAATGAACCTGTACACACACACAATATGAGTCTAGCTTAGATGATTTATTCGAGAACTTGGATTTACGTCGCAATTGCGTACTTTGAAGGTTCTCTGTTTTCATTGATAAACACTCTTTGAGGACAATTTTATGCGTAACTATCAAGATTATTTTATTATTTTTATTATTTTTATATTTTTGCAGGATTATGTGTGAATGACGTTTGTGGGTATCGTCGCTGTAAGCCCTCACGAGACTATAACTCGTCCACTAGGGCCGCCTAGGGGTTTAAAGGCTTGTTGCATATGCTAAATGCAATCGTGATTCCAAAGAAAGTGGCATAGTTAATTTAGTTATTTTTATTTGTTTATTTGAATTTATTTTTTATTTAGTCTTTTGCTCGGGACTAGAAAAACCTTAAGTTTGGGGGTGTTTGATAAGTGTGGTTTATACCCACTTATTCCGGCATCCTTAGCCTATTATTTTGTTAGTTTCCATATCATTTAATGTATTTTATAGTTTATTTTATGTTTTATTTAAAGAAAGAATTAATGCATGGATCGTGGGACATTTATACATGTTTTGGGACCATACGGATGCATCAGAAGCACGCGGGAAGAGCAAAAACGCGGAAAGCAAACATTCAGGAAATCTGACGTGCGTCGCAATGCGCACTTGCTGCTGACGCCTATACAAAAAAATAGAGAGATGGGCGCTATAACGCCAATTGACCAGCACCGCAGCGCCCCGCACACACCTGAAACGTGATTTTTAGGGTTTTAAGATACCCAATGACTCCAAGACTCTATTATAAATAGATTAGTTCGTCCAAACTCAAAGGAGGAGACTAATACACAGCACAAAACACCAAAATACATATTTTATAGAGATCCAAATAGGAGGATTGAAGAGCAACAAGATGAGACGAAGGCGGTGATGTCTGAAGAGGAAGAGATTCAATTCGGGTTTTATCTTCTTGTTTCTTTCTTAGAACTCTAATGATTTCCATTAGATTCATGACTTGTTTTTATTGTTATTATCTTTTAGTCATGAACTAACTCCTTAATTCTAGAGAATGATGTAATCGATGCTTGAATCTTGTATTGTTTGTCGATATTGTTATGAAGTTTTATTGAGTTATTTATATTCTTTTGAGTTTAATGCTTCTTGATTGCTGGCCACAATTTGAGATAATGCATGTTTAGAATCTATCACTCGAGAAAGAGGATTTTGAATATATTTAGAGAATATAACTTAGGAGTTTTATAGAGTTCGAGATAATATATAAGTTCCTTTGAAGTCGTTAATATAGAATCATAAAGCGTAATGAGTTGTTAACTACTAGATTTTTATAGAGATCTCGAAGTCTGTAGTTAATGATATGTTCACTGATACTCGAGAGATGAAGTGGATATTTTCGGAGTCTTGACTTATAAAAAATATAACTGAACAAGGATTAATTGGCATGACAAATATATAGAGGGTAGCTAGGTGAATTCAGACTCTAGAATCTCTATCGTATTAGTTCATCCCATATAATTATTTTTATATTTATTTATTAAAATCTTTATTATTTATTTTCTAAATAAAGTTAGGATTATCAATTGTAGTATTTAGTGCGAGTTAACGCAATCCCTGTGGGTTCGGCACTCTAAACTCATTTATACTAAAACTTGATACCGTACACTTTCGGTATGATATAAAATATCACAACAAGTTTTTGGCGCCGTTGCCGGGGATTGATAGTTTAATTCAAATTAATACTACTACCAAGTAATCTTAGCTTTAATTTAGATTTTTATCTTTTATTTTTAGTTTATATTTATTTTATGTTATTTTGTTTATTGATTTTTTCTTTTTCTTTTGGTGCTTCAGTGAATGTGAAAATCCACAAGTCTCGACTCGCTCTTGTTTGACCCTGAAATAGAAAGGACAACGAGGAGACTAAGAAAAGAAAGGAAAATTGAAAAAGAAGCAATAGCAGCTGAAAACAGAGAGATCAACCTACGTTAGGTGGCAATCAGAGATCACTTCAAGCCGATTATTGATGATACATATTCTGGGATTGCCCATTAACCAATCAACGCCAACAATTTTGAGCTAAAACCTGCATTGATCAACATGGTACAAAGAAATCAGTTTGGGGGTTCAGCTGTAGAGGATCCCAACTTGCACTTAAGGATGTTCCTGGAGATCGCAGATACCATAAAGATAAATGGTGTGAGTAAAGAAGCTATCAGGCTACGCTTATTCTGATTCTCTTTATGGGATAAAGCGTGAGATTGGCTTCAATCAATACAGATGGGGAGTATCATGACATGGCAGGATATGGCCACGAAATTTCTTGAGAGATTCTTTCCACCAGCTAAATCAGCTCAACTAAGGGCAGAAATTAGCATATTTAAGCAGGTAGAAACTAAGACTCTGTATGAAGCATGTGAACGCTTTAAGGATATACTCCAAAGATGCCACAACACAATTGCATTTAATTATCAGAGGTTATAACGTGTTTGCAAAGTTGTATTGGTATGTAAGTATATGTGTAAGAATTATTAAATTGTATTTGCATGTATATAAGATAAGTGTGGTATGGTATGTCTGAGTGCATATGAACCCCAAATTTAAGTTATTGTAAGATTATTGTGGTTTAAGAAGATTAAAGAAAGATTGTTTTGGTATTGAAGTAAGTTGTTTTGGTATTAAGATAGTTTGTAATTGAATAGAAGAAAGTTTGTTAGATTTACTGATTTGATGATATTTCAAATATGTTTACTTGTGATAAGTGTTAATATGTGACTTCATGCTTCAACATTGAAATGGTTTTGAGGTTATATGACGTACTTTGTGATTTCAAATCCATGTTTTATGTGCTTGGAATGTCTGGCCATTATATTGACAACATGTAAATATGAAAATTTGACATGGATAAATTATAAAGGATAATAGAAAGCTGATAATTCTAAACTTGTAATAACTTGGTAATTCTGAAAAACGTCTAATGTGATTGACTTCTATGTTCTGTTTATAGTACTAGCATGGTTACTTATTGAGTTTTTATAACTCACACTAAACCAGTTTGCTAGTTTTGTAGGTGGCAACCAAGTGGGTCAACCATTTTAGCTTTGGAAGTCATGCTCAAGACACGGAGCACCCAAGCGATAGTCACCCTTATAAGTGTCCTGAGAGAGGTTTTAGAAGTTTAAGAAGTTTAGGATAATAGGTTATTATTTTGGTTGTCGTGCTGAGGACGCTATTTGTATATATATTAAGTAAATGTTGTGATTGCCTATGATGTTGTGGGCACAGAGCCATTGAGTGTTGATAGACGATGTAGGCACGGAGCCCTTGGGTGATGATTTTGATGAGTTTTGTATGGACCCGAGGTCTTTTTAATTATTTGATGTTTTCTTAGATTATGTTTGATGCTGGATTGTGATCCAGGTTGTCCAGTTTTAGGATATATCATGTTGGATTTTTCTGTAAATTTAGAGACTTATGGAGATAGGTCAATCATATCTTCTGCCGATAGCATCCTACCTCTGACAGGGTGTTACAATAGTCTTAGCCAGACTTTCTCTGCAGAACTTTTGTTAAGGGGGCTTCCAAACGCATTTAGATGTATAGACTAGGGGTGTTCATAGGGTTGGGTCAAGCCGACCCGACCCAACCCGTGAGAGTTTAAAAAAATTAATTTTTCGGGTTAACCCAACCAGACCCTAAATTTACGGGTTGGGTCACAGGTTTGATATTAAATCCCGACCCGACCCGAAACTATAATATTTTTATTATTTTTCAAAAAACTTTAAAATTTTTCTAAAAATTTTATTATTTTTTTTAAAGTTTTTACTATTATTTCATTTATTTATTATTTTTATTGTCTTGAAAATTTATATATATGATAATTTTTGGGACATATACTAATTAATATTTATAATTCAAAATAATTAATTCATTAAAAAAAATATTTTTTTTGTCCGACCCGACAGCCCGACCCTACCCGATCGGATTTCATCCCTCAAATTTCGGGTTTGGGTCGCACGACCCACGTGACACGACTCGATCAATATTATATTTTTCAACAAAACCCGACCCAAATCATGAACACCCCTAGTATAGACAAGACAGTCCCGTAAGCTTTACTAATCACTCACTTCCGTCGAACATAAGATGGTATGTTTAGATCGTTTAGTTACGGTGGATCTTCTATGGACGGTCTCACTAGGTCTGTAAATAGCTTATCAAATGGCTGCACCTCATGTTAGCTCTAACACACGGAGATGTATCATGTACAAACAAACATTCTCTTACAATATTTTCCTCTATTTTATCATTGTGGTGACTCATGTTATAAGGTTCTTGAACTGCACCTCTTAAGTTGTTTATCCTATGGCACTCTTCATTATCTTGAGGGTATGGCATGGCTTTGAAAACCTTAAAAGTTACCTCTTGGTCTCATGGTTAACTTATATTTTTGCACATCGATAAGAGTTCTACCTGTTGCGAAGAATAACCTTCCAATGATGACGGGGACTCCACGTTCTTCCTTCATATATAGTACGATGAGGTATATTGGGAAGAAGAATTTATTCACTTTTACCCACACATCATCTACTATTCCTCATGAGTAGCTGAGGGATATGTCAGCCAGCTACAATGTGACTATGACTGGTTTTGCCTCTCATATTCCCAATTTCCTACAGATTGACAAATGCATCAGGTTAATGTTTACTCCCAATTCACATAGAGCCTTACCAAAGTATTGATTTTCGATGGTGCATGGTATGGTAAAGTTGGTAGGATTCCTTAGCTTCGGAGGAAACTTTTTCTGTAAGATTGCACTAAATTCTTTTGTGAGTGACAAAGTTTAAAATTCATCTAGTTTTCTTTTCTTAGATAGGATCTCCTTCATAAACTTGAGATATCTGAGCATCTGCTCCAATGTCTTTGCAAAGGTAATGTTGATATGTATTTTCTTGAAAATCTTTAGAAAATCTCCAACTTGTTCTTCTTGCAGGCGTTGGGGAAAATGTGGGTTTGGATAATCAGCAAAGATTGCTTTTTTACTATTCTCTTTATCCACTCGTCATTCCTCTATATTTTTCCTCTTTCTGGAGGCTGAAGCACCCCCAATGTCTTTGTTAATCACTTTCTCACATTTTGGTGTGATCTTCTTTGGCCTCTCGAGTTAGGTTTTGTATCACTAGAGATGGCTCTTTATGGTCTGTAATTCTGGCTACTAGCTAACTGTCCCGCTTGGACTTCCAGTGTTTTCAAGGACGCCGCTTGTGTTGGGCGGATGTGGGACCTCTAGGGTAGGATCGGTGCCCTATGTAGCGCAAGTGGGTCTAACACATAGATATCTAGTATGAGTGTATTGTTAAATAATTTAATGGAATACTATATTCCATTAGGAGTGCATAGGAAAAAATCGGGGCTGAATCGGAGTTCGAAAACTCAAAAATGAGAGAAAATAAAAAAATTAGCGAGCGAGCGCACGCGCGCTATAGTGCGCTGTTGTGCCATTTTTAAATTTTTTTCCTTGTTTCCATCAGCTCTCTTTCCAGAAAGATGACAGAATAAGGTGTTTTACCCTAATTCATTTTCAATATTTCCTAAACTCTTTCAAACAGCAAAAATTAATTTTAACATCGAAACTAATATCAACACATGTTAAAGAATAAAATCATGTTTTTTAAAATATCAAATATTCTTACAAAAATATAATTTTATTCTAAATACGCACATGCGTGAATTTTGAATCTAAAACACAAACTAAATTAGATTCCCACAATAAAGTGACTCTTGAACAATTCTAAGTCACTCAAATGTGGTCAAGTGATTCTTGATTGGTAGTCATAACTCCAAACTTTTATCTAGAGTTTCAAACTCTAATTTTAAATTCATGTCTAACATGAACATTTTTGACCCAATCACAAGCATATTGTGTTTATACTTCCAAAATATCCGTACATAATTCATTAGCTTAATTTCAACTTCAAGCTATATTATTATGTATCAAATACAAAAACATATCTTTTAGAAAAGATCAAACTTACCTAGTAAGCTTGAACCAAATATCTAATCTTCTCCTCCATGTTGAAAAATGCGGAGAACTTCTAAAACTTCTCTAAACACTTCTTTAGGATAATTTCTCTTGTGTTTTGCCTTAATGTTTGCTTGCTTAAGAACTTGCTCAAGCTTGCGTTTTATAGTGAAGCTTATGTAATTTTCAATTAATAAAAATTTTAATCAACTTTTAGGTGTGCTTAATCCAATTTGTCTAAATATGCATAATTAGGTGTGACTAATCACTTTTGTCTATCACTTTGATTTAATCCAACTAAATCTAGACAATGTTTAACCAATTGATTACTTCATTGTCTACCACTTTGATTTAATCCAATTAAATCTAGACAAAGTTTAACCAATTGATTAGTTTATTGTCTACCACTTTGATTTAATCCAATTAAATCTTGACAAAATATAACCAATTTGATTAGTTCATTATCTGTCACTTTGATTTAATCCAATTAAATCAAGCCAAATATACCTATTATTACATATTTTATAATTATCATAATATCCTCTGATGGTAGAGATATTTATGAAATTACAACAAAGCCCTTGTGTGATTTTGGATTTATCCAATTAATCTAATTGGGTCAAAATAAATAATTAATGTTATCCAATAACACTTAATTATTTTAATTGATAATTATAATATCAAATAGTATTTATTATCAAACATTATCAGCTATCTAAGTGCTCAATGTGTACATTTCATATTACGGGACTCTCTAAGTCCAAATATGTTCATCATATAAGTCTAGCTTATTTGTACGCAATTCGGTCACCTCCAAATTCGCGAAGAACATGAACGACCATTCCCTCCATCGTAGGCTATCTAAGTTATACTTAGGATGCATAGATTACACCGTCAAGTTTCCGAAGCGCACATCTCATATTGTCGACATGTCCACGATTCTTTACAAATAATCAGAACATCATTTCTGATATATGCGATCCACCATAGGTGATCGGCTTTGGCGAAAGTCTTAAGAATCGTGACTTACTCACATGGATACCTTAACCTCTTATAGTACACATTCGGGCCGACGGATCCTATCTTGATACACACTTGATTAACGAGTGCTTCGGTCCACACTTAACGAACATCTAGCGGTCAGACCATGAAGGTTCTATGACATATATGGCATCAAAGTATGGAGGATCACACATAAAATCAATGCTATCCTATAGTCAAATGATTACATATGCTACTCGACTCGAGGAGATTCTTATTGATGGTGGTGTGTACTTCCAACTATTAGGAATCACCTTTGAGTTATTCAGTATTCGCATACCCATATTTCTATACGAGCTTCCATTGGACATGGTTTATTGGGTTAAACCATTGGAACTCTAATTCGAATATACGACATGTGCTAGTCTTCTAGGTTATAGGAATTCGACCGTATTCCAAAACCAACGCCTAGGAATATTTACTTTAAGAATAGTTTATAATAGTAATACTATCCCAATGTCGGAACACTCAGTGTCCAGTATTACTACATGATTATTCTAAGGTCGATGTTATTCTCAGTATATTTATATATCAATCTATTATGCATTATGACATAATACTTACCATTAACAAGGGTTGAAATGATAATAAAGTTAATTTATTAATAACTAATAAAATATAATTATAATACATTATTCGGATTGGCGCTCCAAGCACCAAGTCTAATAGTTTGGCTCTGGATCAGGACTTATAGTCTGACTATATTTTTCGTGGTTTCTTTATTTTGGTTGGCCATTTGCTTAAGCAGATCTTCCATAGATGGTTTGCTATTGTGCAATGGCTCTCGATTCTACTACTGGATGCTTGGAAGAAGATTTTGCTTGTCCTGTGATCCTACACCTTGGTTTTTTATCCTAGCGAAATTGAGGTGATTCTTCCATCCAGGGTTTTAGTTATTGAAGTAAGGGTTGTGGCCTTGTCAGCTGTGATTGTCAACATAGTTCATAGTCTCATCATATTAGGTACATTGCTCTGCGAGATGTCCTCACCACACATTGCACTTATGACTCATGTGTATTTCACATCTTGTATACTCAATATCTCAAGACACTTGTAAATTCTCTATTTGTGTGTATTTACTGTTGTATTGGACTCCAACTTATGTATTTCAGCTTCTCTTTTAGGGAATTTTCTTTTTATTGGCCATAAGAAATTATTGTTGGCATTTTATTCTAACAATGCCCAAGCTTCATTTTTCTCTTTTTTCTATTAAAGCACATCCAACAGCTGTATTTATTGTGGTTTTGAGCATCCCAGTGAGCCCATTGTAGAAAGTCTGGATGTACAACCATTTAGTTATCTCATGGTGTGGACAATTTCGAAAGAAGTCATTGTATCTTTCTCATAACTCGCATACGGACATCGAATCATATTGTATGAAGGACGTGATATCCTTTATCAGTTGTGCTATCCTCACTAGAAGGAGGTACTTGGAGAGGAATTTTTATCAATATCTTATGTATTATAAATATTCATATTTTTATGATTTTGTATGACTCATCAGATTATTATATATATATTTGAAACATTAGAAACCCCACCTCCAAACCATCTGATCTAGGTATAAGCTCTAAGCACATACATTATAACTTTTTTTAATAAATGTTGGAAACCTTTTAGCCAAACCACCCGACCCGGGCTTAATCATAGTAGATAAAACCCCCGACTACCCACACTCTTATAAGAAATACACCCCCTAGACTCGAATTCTACACTTGACAACCAAGTCCTTAGCCATTTGTCATGAAGCCACACCTCTTAGGGGGCACATCTATACAAAATATATTAAAATACAATTGATATATCTTTCTACAATTAATTTTTTCATTTTTTCCCCGGTAATGTCACTTTCTCTACTTGAAGAAGTTTACAATTACTTGAAATTTTGAGAAAAATTTCCTGGTTTATTTAATATTATTTAAAGTATTTAATGATATTTTAAGATGACAAATATATGCACTTTTCATTCAATTAAGTATTGGTTATGGATCACTAACCTAGAAGATAAAATTATCTACAAACATCTTCTGAAGGTCAGGTAGAAATAAGCAATTTAATTCAATTACTTATATTCCTATGAAAATTAATCTAAGTCAAACTCATTAAGTTCAAATTCTAATATTGGTTACGCATGCCCTGTAGGTATATTCCTATCATGTATGAAAATCGACTCTATGAATATGATCACACGTTATTAATACCCAAGGCTAAGCCATAGGTCAATTTTTCAAGTTTCTTAGGGTTAACCATGACTATCCTAATGTTGGTCAAGTACAATGACACATTAAGTATGAAGAATAATAAATAATACAACACAAAATTCAAAAGAATAAAGAGATGCAAATTAAATTAAGAATTGTGCATAAGTTCCATTACAACCATAGAAATAATGAATTAGTTACACATGATGTTTATTAAGCACAAATAATTCATTATTATAAATAAGAAATCAAAAATAAAGACTGAATGAATAAAGGGTATAGAGAACTCATTGTGAGGTATTTTTCTTCGATCTTCAGCACTAGTTGAATCTCGGGTTTTGGCGTTACTCTGGGAGTTTTTCCTTCATTTGTGCACTCTAAAAGTATGATTTTTTAGGATGAAGCAGGGCTTGTTCTTTTATAGGAGCTGTTGGGACTTTCATTCTTAAGAAATTATAATTCTCAGCATATAAGGAAATGTGCTCGGGTTGTATTGCATATGTACTCGCGTTTCGACTCGGGCTCAACATGACATTTTGTCTCAATTTTGGCCTTGGACACATTGTGTCGCACCTAGGTCGAGTCGCGATGTGAAATTACTTCTACCTACAACGCGACAGATCTTGTATTTTGTCATGTTGCATCATAAATTTCACATTCTTTCTCCAAAATACACTTGGGCGTGATACAATGTAAAAACTACATTGTGCCACCTGTCTTGAAATTTGGATGATGCTATTTCGCTCTCCAAATTTTTACCGAATCTTCACTCGATGTATCCAACTTATACTTTTCGCAGTCCTGGCCTACAAATCATATGAAATACACATCAAAGCACTCGTACATCTCTATTTAAAACATAAAATGCAAGATAAGGGGCAATAAATATAGATATATTGACTGCTCATCACACTCCTATACTTAACATTTTGGTAGTCCTCGCGAAAAAAGTAAAGAAAAGAATTTAAATAAATAAACATAAAAATAAATTATACTAAACCATTTTTATAGGGATCACGATTGCATTTAGCATATGCAACTAGCCTTTAAGCCTTAGGCGACCCTAGTGAATGAGTTATAGTCTCGTGAGGCTTACAGCGACAACACCCACAAACTTCTATTATCACACTCATACAATCACACAATCATGCAAAAAGAACAATTAAAGTGAATAAAACAGTCATGGTGAGTTATACATAATGTTGTCATTAGAGAATACTTAGTAATAAAATTAAAGAAACCTTCAAAGTACTCAACTCAACCTAAATCAAACTTCTCAAATAATTTATCTAAGTCAGACTCACAGTGTGTGTGTGTGTGTGTGTGTAAAGGCCCGGTCACTTCTCGACTCCTAATTAAGTCAACTAAGTGATCTCATCTTGAAAATTGAAATCCAATGGGTCAAACCAACTTAGATATCTCAAATTGCTCTATGTCTGCCTATTTGCGTACAATGTAATATAGTTTTAAAGATTTATGAAAATTTTCTCTTTCTTTGGCTTCACACTACCATTTAAGGTAACATTTCTTCTAATGATAATTTTTATACTTGCCCTTGGGTAGCTTCACGCTAAAAGGTTATATGTGGTTTTTTTTTTTTTTAATTTTTTTCATTGTTTTCTTTTAAGTCGTATCATAAATTATAAACATAACAGACATTGAAAAAAATCAAAACAAATGGTCACTCACTTTCAAATAATTTTCTCAACTAGGCACTTTATGGATTAACTATATTCTTACTATTGCGGATCTTCTTTCACGTGCTTACGAACCTAGATCATCTACTCAAGGCATTAGATCAAAGCTAATCGGGCACTTATAATTTTGTAAAGCCTCATATTAAAGCAAACAATCTCATCATTGGATTTTACGTTTTTACTACCTATGACCTTTTTTTTAACACATATATAGCAGGTAAAACTCACGCAAGCCCATACCACAAACTAAACACAAACGCCCCCAATCTTGATTGTTGTATTATCCCCAATGTAACAAAATAGAAAAAAAAATGGAACAATACTACCAAGTGATGGTCACTCCGCCTTATTTTTGCACTGTGGGGCATCGCGACACAAACAAAACTAGGATATTCTGTCTAGGTTTTCTAATATGTTGTGGAGTTCCACAGATGGGTTGCGACACGCCGCACACCTTGTTAAGTGCAGGTTGTGCGGCTTGTGACAGTACCAGGATGAATAAACATGCAAACATCTATCGTACATTTTAAAATAAAATAGATAATTTAAACTTAAAAAATTTGAAAAGAATGAAAAATCAATAAAGGCATTGATTGTCTCCCAATTAGTGCTAAGTTTATAGTCTTCATGCAGACTTTCTCGGTAGAACTTCCATTAAGAGGGCTTCTATTTGTGTTTAGATGTCTAGACATGACAGTCTCATAAGCCTTAGAAACCACTCTCCACCACCAAACATTAGATGGCAAGTTTAGATCATCTAGTTGTAGCGACTCCTCTATGGACGGTCTCACTAGGTCCGACAACGACTTATCAAATGGTTCCATCTGCGGGTTAGCTCTAAAACGCAGAGATGCATCATGTATATACAAATATTTTCATGTAATATTTTTCTCTATGTTAGATATCTTCAGCATGCATGTTTTAGGACTATCATTGTGGTGACTCATGTTAAAAGTTTCATGAACTGCACCTTCTAAGCTATTTATCTTATGAAACCTTAAAGGTTACCTCTTGGTCTTGAACTTTCATGTTTAATTCACATTTTAGTACATCGATGAGAGTTTAACCTATTTTCAATAATGGCTTTCCAAGGATGATGAAGACTTTATGATCTTCCTCCATGTCTAATACGATGAAATCTATTGGGAAGAAGAATTTATCAGTTTTTTCAACCCCGTAATCTACTTTTCCTCATGGGAAGGTGAGAGATCTCTCAGCCAGCTATAAGGTAACTATGGTTGGATTTTCCTATCATATTCTGAATTTCCTACAGATAGACTGAGGCATGAGGTTAATGTTTGCTCCCAAATCACATAGAGCCTTACCCAAGCATTGATTTCCGATGGTACATGGTATGGTAAAACTTTTAGGATCCTTAAGCTTTGAGAAAGCTTTTTCTGCAGAATTGCACTACATTCCTCTATGAGTGCCACAGTTTCAAATTTACCCAGTTTTATTTTCTTGGACAAGATCTCCTTTATAAACTTGACATATTTGGGAGTCTGCTACAATGCTTATGTAAATGAGATGTTGATATGTAGTTTCTTGAAAATCTCTAGAAATTTTGAGAACTGCGTCTCCAACTTGTTCTTCTATAGGCGCTAGGGAAATATTGAGAATGGATAATTAGAAGGGATTGTTTTCTTACTATTCTCTCTATTCACTCGTCTTCCTTTACACGTTTTTTTTTCACTTTCGAGAGGTTGAGGCACCACAATGTCTTTGTCAATCACTATCCCACTATTTAGTGTGATTGCATTCCAGGATGCTGTTAGGGTAGCTGACATCAAAGTTTACACAAGAAGGGGCAAAAGAGTCATGAGCCATGATGTAGCTGATAACAGAAATAGGGCTGATGGAATGGAGGCATGAGCCACGGTTGTTAAGCAATTGCTGAGGTGGTAGACAGTTACAAGTAATCATTGTTGCTATATATTGGAGGAGAGCATGAGGAGAGTGTGTGTGGAATTTCCTATTTGGCTTTTGGAGACCCCAGCTCTCTAAGTCTGGGTGTTATTTTCTTATTGCTTTCTGTTGTTCTTTTTTTCGTTTCTTGTTGGTTAGTAATTGTAATCCATAGTTATTTTGAGGTGATAGACAAGCTTGTAATAGACAAACGAGCTTAATCAATACAATCATACTCATTTCAATTATCGGTTCCTTCCAAGAGTTACAATAATCTGTTACAAACTCCATTACAAATTGAATCGAATCCTATCAGATGCCTCTATTGTTTTCAAGGATGCCTATTGGCTTTAGATTAAGGCTTCCAGCCTAGTTGTATTTTTCACAAATTAATTATTGTAGGAGCAAAGCCGGGTTTATCGCTATGCCTATGACTTCGGCGACCATAATATTATTAGAATCGCAGCCCGTATAGAGTACGGATAGCCCCATGAGGGGGCTAATCAGAGAATAAAAGAGTCATCACCCAGTATGAAATACTGGGAATGATTTATGATCGTACTACACCTCTCGCAAGGTCCGACCTTAAACCTACATGGGTTCATAATAGTCTCTTACTGATGCCAGTGTAATATTTATGTTCAAATGAGGTGTCACCATGTCTTATAATACAATACATGAAATAAGAGTTTATATAGCATATAATTACGCACAAATAAAATAATAAAGGGAAGTAAGTAAATATAAAAGTTTAGAATAGTGAAATGATGATCAAGCGAATCAAAACGTGTATTTTCATGGGCCTAGCCTCTAGAAGGCCTGGCCAGACATAGTTATAGGTTGCCCGATATCTATTGCATCACACTAACATCTGATAGGATTTAATGTAAGTCTGGTCAGATTTTCTACGTAAATCAGAAACATAGGATTATACTCGTTACAGAAATAACAAATGCAATAACAATAACCCAAAATTAAACAATCCCACAGTTAAAAAATAAGGCAGTAAATAGACGACTGTAAAACAGAACGGTACGCAAACATGCCTAAAATAGAATAAACATGTGTAAAGCAGAACAATTCAGAACAATGCAGAAATATGCATGAAACAGTTAGAGTAATATCAAGGCAGGAATGATATGATGCAATGGTAACAAAACATTACATGTTCTCATTGGCCTCAATTTATGGAAGCCTGACCGGACTTTCGTCTGTGAATTTATGTCCAGCTGGTCCTATAACAAGTTTAGCCAGATATACAATAAACTATGAATTCTTAAACACATGCATCACTAACACTAACAGTACTAATTAAACAATGATTAAAGACTATAAAATTGCAAAGAAAAGCAGGGATATGGCAGTAAACAAATTGGTGCGTATCAGCTTGGCTCCGGAGAAGCCTGGCCAGACATTCCATGAACTATATATGTCCGACCAGACTTATTACGAGTCTGTTCGAATATGCATCGCAGAGAACATAAATCACAAAATCAGGCCCATTTGATGATTGTGATATATAGAAGACCTACCTTGCATATAGTCATTCCCAGTGGTACTTGGCATTGTATCCCGAGTATAAACAATATTACTGTCCATTCATAATCAGCTATGAAATTTATGTTTGGGTTTCTGTCCTATATACTGAGGGAGGACATAGAGTCAAATCTATCATATCGCAGGAATGTCCGGCCAGACATATAATATGTATAGCTGTATATCCTTCACATATCAGAACAGACAAACGCCGATATAAATATAAAAAACTAGATGAATTAACTAACATGCATAAAGTAATAACAACAAGTGTAACATAAAAATAACTATGCATGCAATAATCTAAAGAAGACAGTAATATGGTCGGGCGTTTGTACCCATTGTCCTGACATATTACATGATTTTGCATGTCCGGTCGGAGATAATATATTGCTACAGGGAGAAAAAATGTGAAAATATAAGTCAGGGTACCCTAAGGTCGTACCTTTCTTGTTGTTTGGCTCAAGAAACACCTTCTGAATGCTAGATGGTTGCTGGGTTGCCTACTTGAGAGGGAAACTCTCAAATATTCGTCGCAAACTTTAGTTGAGTTGCAAGGTTTGAGTAACTGGGGAGATGCAGGGTTTTTAGGTCAGCAGTGAGGAGAAAAAGTTATCCAGTTCAAAGGTGGATCAAGAAACACCTTCTGAATGCTAGATGGTTGCTGGGTTGCCTACTTGAGAGGGAAACTCTCAAAGATTCGTCACAAACTTTAGTTGAGTTGCAAGGTTTGAGAAACTGGGGAGATGCAGGGTTTTTAGGTCAGCAGTGAGGAGAAAAAGTTGCCCAGTTCAAAGGGCAAGCCCCTTTTTAGGTCAGCAGTGAGGAGAAAAAATTGTCCAGTTCAAAGGGCAAGCCTCTTTTTTATAATGTTAGAGTAGGCTTAAGAATGGAAAGGGAGACACAATCCCCCTCGTCTCCTCCATTTCTAGAGTGATTTCCAATCCGTTGAGTCAGTTACAAATTGATATATGTCTGGCTGGATGTATATTTTGAGGTATAATTCCAGATGGACATTAATTAGTCTGTGATTCTAGTTATTTAAAATTTGCATATGCGCTGATAGCTTGGATCATATTCGGTCGGAGATTTATTTTGAATTTTATGTCTGGCCGGTCATAATCAGATCCCGTGACTTCAGTGATTGATATTCTGCTCACTCAATAACAACTGTAATTTATCTGGCCGGATTTAGGATTTCCATGGTATGGCCAGTTGGATGTTTGAGAGAAGTCAGGCTAGACATAGGTGATGTCTGGGTTTGGGCTACTTTTTTGAATTCTCTAGAGTTCCCTTTTCCTAGCGTTCGACCTCTCGAATTTCCATACTTTCGAATGGTGCCTTATATGAGACTCATCATTGGGTTATGTGCAAAAAATACAATATCTATTATTATTCTGGTTGGCCATTTGCGTAAGCAGATCTTCCACATATGGTTTATTCTCATGCATTGGCTCTCGGTTCTGGTGCTGTACGCCTAGAGGAGGATTTTGCTTGTCATAGAATCTTACACCATGGTTGTTTGTCCATACGAGATTGTGGTGATTCTTCCTTCAAGGGTTGTAGTTATTAGGGTATTGGTTATGATATTGTCTGTTGTGATTGTCTATATAGTTCATAGACTCAACATATTGGGTACAGTACTCTGCGAGATGTCCTCCCCCACACAATGCACATTTGACTCATTTGATTTTCACAACTTGCATGGTCAATATCTCAAGATACTTGTGGATTCTTTATGTATGTGCTTTTACAGCTATATGGGTTTCAACTCATATATTTCAGTTACTTTTTTGGGGAAGTTTCTTTTTTGTTGGCCATTTCTTCTAACAGTGCCCAAACTTTATTTTCTCATTTTTCCATTAGAGCACCTCCAAAAGCTACATCTACTGTGATTTTGAGCACCCCGGTGAGCCTGTTATAGAAAGTCTGTACCTATAGCCATTTAGCTATCTCATGGTGTGGACACTTTTGAAACAGGTCCTTGTATCTTTCCCATGCCTAGTATAGGTACTCAGAATCATACTGTGTGACAGAGGTGATGTCGTTTTTTAGTTTTGCTGTCCTTGCTAGATGAAAATACTTAGCCAAGAATTTTACAGCCAAATCCTCCCAAGTAGTGATGGATCCAACTGACAATGAGTGGAGCCATCATTTAGCCATATCCTTTAGAGAGTAAGGGAACACTTGTAGATGAATTGCCTCTTCTGCACCTATGTTGTAACTGAAGGTGTTGCAGACTTCTAGGAAGCTGTTGATGTGAGAATTGGGATCATCATTTGGTCCGCCCCCAAACTGTTCTGATTTCTAGATCATCTGGATGCAAGTCTTTATGTCACATGTGTTGGTTTGATGAGGTGGTAGGACGATACAGGATATGAGTCTGTCTACCATCAGTATCATCCTATCCCAAATGGGAATTGGTGGTGATGCGTCCACTAGTTAAAGTTATTGATTGTTTATGATAAGTTTTAGGTCCTTGTTATGTAGCTTAATCGTAATTTTGTATAGCACACAAACGCACATATCGCTCAAGTAGTATAAAGATCGAACCCATGGACTTACTATTAATCCTATTAATTCCTGGAACTAGATGCACTTAACTAAAACTCAACAATTAATTGAAAGGTTTTGATTTATCAAACTAACTAATTAAATCTAAGGAATAAATATTTAGAAAAGCCCGTGCGAGTAAAAAACCTAGGGTTACAACTTCATCAAGCACACTAGTTATTTGTTATGGATTACTAACATAGAATACGAAATTATCTACAAGCGTGATCCGATGGTCGAATAGAAACGTACAACTTAATTCAATTACCTATATTTTTATGATAATTAATTTAAGTCAAACTCATTATGTTCAAGTTCTTATATTGGCTACTCATGTCCTGCAAATATATTTCTATCCTATACGGAAATCGACTCTATAAATACGATTACACACTATTAATTTCCAAGGCTAAACCAAAATTCACTATCTTATTTATATATTCCCTATTTTATTTATTTATTGTGGTTCACAAAATATCTTATTATTTGTATATATTCCTCACTTTATCTTTTTGTATGATTCACGGATTATTATTATTATTATTATGTTCCCTTTTGTCAATATTCTATGTTTTGTAAATATTTCTATATTTATCATTTTGTATGATTCATCATATTATTATGTTTCTCAAAGCTCTAAGTAGACCCGGCCACAGTTCCGGTTCGGAACCGGAACCGAACCGATTGGAACCGAACGATTTCGGTTCCAACCGGTTTCGGTTCCGGTTAATGGACCGGTTCGGTTGGAACCGGGTTCCCCCAACAAGTTGGATATCCAAAATATTTTTTAAAAAAAATAATAATAATATTTTTTAGAGAAATTGTAATGAGGTTAAAATTGCAATTCTAAAACAGGAATGCCCACATCCTTTTTATAACCAACTCTTGGTTATTGACTTCTTCATATAAGCGATGTGGGACACAATAGCCAAGTAACAAATATCCCACATCGCTTATATGAAGAAAGCACTAGCCAAGAGTTGGCTATAAAAATGATTATATGTTAAAAAAAATTTATAAAAAAAGATTTTATAAAAATGATGTGATAGTTTGAAAAACATTACGATTATAGAATTTTTTTTATTTTTTAAAATTTATTATTAAAAAAAAAAACCGGAAGGAGAACCGTAATCGAACCAGAACCGATCGGTTCGGTTTACAAATCCGGTTCCACACTTATGAAATCAGGAACTGACCGATTCGGTTCTGTTCCGGTTCTGACTCTAACCACATCCATCAATCATCTCTGTCAAAACGTGAAAATGCAATTGATACATCTTTCTACTTTTAATTTTTCATTTTCCCCCTGTAATGTCACTTTCTCCGCTTGAATCGAAGTTTTAAATTACCCAAAAATCTGAGAAAAAATTGCTAGTTTATTTAATATTATTTAAAAGCATGGCCATTGCTAGCATATAGTCCCTGATTATTTGATACCGAGGGGACTTCAACAAATTAAGAAAAAAAAATTATTATTTTTATTTTATATTTTTACTGGTCGTTGGATCACTTTTGCAGTGATCCAATGGTGAGGAACTCAGGGATATCACATATCTCTGGGTATCTTAGACAAGCCCGCAAACATAAGTTGATTTTGTTAGTGATTTTACAGGAAAATCAATATTATGTACAAATATCATTCCATAGATGACGAAAATACATAAATTATAATATTGAATAATGATGGTGAATATAAATATAAATATCACTTTAATCAATAGGTAACTATAATGCAACTTATAATGCAACTGATTGTGCCATGTGATAGGATGTTAAAAATGCATTATCAATCGATATCTAAAAATCAGCTTATAAGAAGAGGGTATCTAGTTAATATATGCTCCACATTGATGGATCTTATATAGGCTAGATTTTTTTTTACTAGTCTAACTAGTCTCGGCTAAATATTACAATATTGACGTCACTCATGCGCCCTACAATTGTAATTTAGAGAGAACTTCTTACATAGTGATGGCTCTGATTACTATTTCTTACCAACCCAATGATAAAATTTGTCCTTACAAATCGATTTCACAAATATTAATAAACAACCCGCCAATTTTAGTTAATATGAACAAATGTACCACAACATCTTGAACCATAATTGCATTTATATTATGTTCTATCAATCCAGAAGTCACAAGTAAATGAACTCGATTAGCTCTAATTTCTACTATGACATTTTGAATTTCAATGAACTAATTGTGGTTTGGGCATCATTCTAATTATTTATAAAACTAGCTAGTTATATTTTAAAATAAAAGTTCTTTTTCTCTGTCGAAAATGCCAAAATGAATGGTGTTTCAATAGATAAGCACTGAGGATTCTGCGGTAAAGATTTAATCACGTGATGTTCTCCTTTTGTCGATATCTTATATTTTATATCCCTCCATCTGTCTCTTTGTGTGATTCAAAGATTTTTATGCATTTCATAAGGATTTGATGCTTGTAGGCATCAGAAATGAGATGGATTTTTCAGACGAGAGCGGTATTTAATATTTTACCGTATGAACTCGATTTTGCGATGCTCAAGAGTAGGATTGATTGGGCGATTGATTCTTGGCCTTTGCATAAGTTGAAAAGTCATCTACTTTAAAATTTAATTTCTTGCGAGACCAACATGACTGTTACAATTATTATTATTATTATTATTATTATTATTATTGACGGTGGATTTTGGTCTCAGGGCAATATGAGAATATTACTCCCGAGGTAATCCTCCTTCAATAGTGAATTTGTTTGGTTATGGGGGACCAAAAGAAAACTTAGCAGAAGGTAGATAATGCGCCAATCAAACAAGGAGATTTAACGTGGTTCGGCAGATTTTTTGTCCGACCTACGTCCACGGGCACAAACATGACTATATTTTTATTACCGAAACTCGTAAATCTTGTGTTTTCTACAAGTTTGATTCTGATGCCCTTTTGCACATACTCTACCCTCCTATTTATAATAGTGAAGGAATCAGATTCCTCTTAGTATGAGGTTTCCTAGTTGAAACAATCTCCTGCTCCCTCAAGGAAACTTTTATCAAATATATC
Organism: Zanthoxylum bungeanum; assembly: GCA_019454045.1. Classification (NCBI taxonomy): domain Eukaryota; kingdom Viridiplantae; phylum Streptophyta; class Magnoliopsida; order Sapindales; family Rutaceae; genus Zanthoxylum; species Zanthoxylum bungeanum. The sequence goes on from SKCR01027603.1 coordinate 189,348, forward strand.
TTTTATTTCCTTTATCCTACTAGGACTCTGACTCCTCAGTTTTTCCATGAAAGTAGGGTAACTTATCTTCTGGAGGATATCCTGCCATGCTCCCGGTCTTCATGTGGTCGGTCATGATAGTCTTTTGTACTGGGAGTGCTTCTGTTGACCTGATGAGTGCCCGGTCATCTTGGATCGTGTGCTCGGTTGCCGATCATCAAGTGCTCGGTATATTCATTTTGTGGTCGGTCTTTTATTGTAAAACGTTTGGGCCCTTACTGCTGGCTTTTTATGGGTCGGGTCGGTGTTAGTGATCTCACCCAAGAAGGGAATTACTCTTCTACCCTTGTCGTGCTGTTTTAAATATCATAGTGCCTGAAAACACCATCAACATCTGTCCCCTAGTTCTTGGTTCCAACGAGTATGTGAGTTGGTGCCGGGAACTTTACAAAGATGGTGTGCTGGTTACTCTGTTGGTGGTCGATCCGGAGTTTATTCGAATTTTTCGTCACCTTTTTTCGAGTACCTCTTCTTGAGACGCGCAACAGTCACATCTGTTTAATGCCTTATCAAATCATTTTTTATGGTTTTCCCTAAGTGTGACACTTGTCAATCATCTATCGGATTCCCGCCAAAAAAGAAAGTGAATCGACCGTGTAGGGGCGTTTCAATAGTGAGCTGATCTCAACCGTTCATTTGATTTTGGCAGACCTCTTTTGTAGTTGACACTTGGCGTCCATCCGGGTTTCTTTTCCCGATCCAACGGCCATGGGCGTCCCACTCATGACTATAAAAAGACGGGGCTTTCACTGTGCAGTCTTTTTGGCAAATCTTTCTCTCTTTCCAGTGAATATTTCAACTGTGACTCACTTGACTCAGTACTCCCGGAGTTCCTTTCAGCCGTGCACTTTTTCTTCTTTCTCCGCTGTGACCTGCGAATTTAGGGGACGAGCAAACCGTGCTGTGCAATCTTCAGTCTTTCTGAAAAAAACAAGTAAGTTTTCTAAACAACCTCTCCTCTTTTTATGTGTTGTGAATCCTTTGTTAGCTTTGATGTTGCTAGGGAGTAACTTATGGCTTGTCGGATTTTGTTAGGGCATTTTAGAACCCACCTGCTTAGCTTTCTCGAAATTCCTGAGCAGTTTTAGAGTTTTAGCTATAGACTGACTTCCCATTCCTTTTTATTTCTTAGGATGTCAGGAACGTCTGACAACAGATCTTCCCCTCTAAACCCTGCTAGACCCTCAATACCCCATACTGAAGAGATTTCCTCGGGCTCGGGGGCACCCAGTGTGGAAGACCTTGATACTACTCTCACCCCTTCTGAGATCGAACAAGATTCTTATCATCAGAGGGTTCCTCGGGAGGATCCGGAGCCTGGTGATTTTGACGGCTCGGCTCTGAACATGGTTCGGCCCTCTAAGATAATCGAGGATGATCTAGCACTGCTTCGGCAACGATATGACATCCCGATAGACATTGCCATTGAGGTCCCTCTCCCATGTGATCGTGCCAGTCAGCCTGATGTGGGCTCTGTGGCCCTTCTTCCAGCTTTCTTCGAATGCGGGCTCCGGCTGCCAATTCAACCCTATTTTTCTTGGATGTTGGCCGAGATGGAGATCGCCCCCTGTCAACTGAGTCTAAACAGTTGGAGGATTTTGGCCGGGTTGTATGTGGCTTGGCATCGGGTGGGGCTTGGCGAACCTTCTTTTGAAGAGATGAAGAGGTTATATCGGTTGAAGGCCAACCCAAAGACTCACCGCGGTTGGTACTACCATAGTTCGTCAAATGTCTTCCAAAAACTCCCTGATTCTAATAAGAATTTCAAAGATCTTTGATTCTGAGCCACTGGAGATTGGGGACGGACCCTGAGGTCGGATGAAGGGGAGATCTTGGTTCCGGACATCTTTAGGGCGGGAGGTTAGGAGTTTAACCTTTAGCTTTTCTTCCCCTTTTTTTTATGTTTGGATTCTTACCCATTTTCTTCTATTCCTTCTAGCCTGTTGGAGGGATGCTCCCAAGGTTTCCCATCAGGTCCGGAAGCGGGTATTCTGGGCTCGGTGATATGCCACTCATTGGAGGGAGTTGGTAAATGATGCGGTGTTTTTTGAATCAGGGCTCGTTCGGACCGTTCCTCCTAAGGTCTCGGGTCGGATAGGTAGATGCTTGTTGATCTTCTAACCAACTACCCTATTTATTTACCATTTTTGTTGTCGTATTTTTTCTTCTCTGTTTTTTGTATGCTCAGGTCCTGAATCCTTGTTTTTGTCTTTGCTCTTTGCAGGTATGTCGAAGAGACCAAAGTACCTAGATCGGTTGATCGGTGCCGCGAAGAAAGTTAACCCAGGTGGAGCTGGTACTTCTCGAAAACGGCCTGAATCTTCCGAGGATAGAAAGGTGACCGCGGGGATATAACGGCCGAGCCCTCAGGGTCTATCTTCATCTCCTCGGGTGCCCCCAATGGATGCTACCCGTCCTGCTAGCCCTCCAAAACCCTCCAAGAGGAGGAAACGTCGTTTGGAGCCGTGGATACTCAATTGAGGCGGGAATTGGAGGAGGAGGAGGCTCCGAGCAGAGAGATTCCAGTTCGGTAGGAAGGTCCTTCCAAGAAATTGAAAGGTGATGTGGTTCTCGGAGTTGATGACCTTGGGAAGAATATTAGGGAGGCTACTTCCCACTTGGTACCGGCTTTCAATGAGCTGGCCGGGGCTGTACCTCCTGAGAAGATTCCGAGGTTTGAGGACCTTTCACCCGAGGAGGTGGTCGCAAAGTTGTGCTCCCAGCTGGCTCAGATTATTTTTTTTTCTTCTCTTTTACATCCGAGGTTTCTTTCAGACTTAGTTTGAAACTGATTTCTTTTTCTTCTCTTTTACATCCGAGGTGTCTTTCAGACTTAGTTTGAAACTGATTTCTTTTTCTTCTCGGCAGGCAAATTATTTGGCGGTAAAAAATAAGGATCTGTTCATAAGCCTCTTGTCTGAAGGCGGCCAGACACAGAGGCTTTAGAATCGTCTTTCTGATGTGGAGGCCAAGCTAGCTAGTGCTGATGAGATGAATAGGGATCATGAGCTGGCTGCTGTCGATGCTGTTAAAACAAACAAAGCTCTTAAAGCTGCTGCTACTCTGGAGCGCAAGAATGTTGAGGAAGCTAGAGCAAGTTTGGTGGATGCCCGGGCTGAGATTGTGATCCTCAAGGTGGAAGTGGGCAGTGTGGAGTATAAGCTACGGGCCAAAGAGGAGGAACTGGGACGGGCCCGTGCCGAGCTCAGGGATAAAGAGCTTGAGTAGGAGGCCAAGAGGGACTCCATTCGTCTTGAAGGGGTCAGTGATTGTGCTGAAATCATACAAATGGTGCTACCCGACCTGGATATGGGGCCAGTCCATGCAGCCATCTGTTTCTGTAAAGGGGAAATATCTGAGGAGGAGTTCCAGAAGTGGCTCCCCCCTTCTTCCGAGGAGGTGATGGATCCCGACCCGATTTCTGTTGCCCTGGTCTCCCAGGTTTCCCAAGAAAGCTGACCTGAGGCTCCTGCTCCTGGCGAGGACTACCCTGAGATTCCATCTCTCATTCTTGAAGTAGAGGTCTCCCGTGTCGCCGAGGTTGAAGCTGTTGTTCCTGTTCTTGAGACCGAGCTGATCCCTCCATTGTCTGAGCCAGCCGAGGAAGAACTTCCTGCCCCTGCGCGGGCTGATTAAAGAAGGGGTAACCCGGACGGGGCCCTGTGTACACTTCATATCTTTTTTTTTGTAATAACACTTCATATCTTTTTTTTTAATATATACATATATATGTGCTTTCTTTCTCTTTTTTTTTTATTTCGTTCTTCATGTTTCTCTTCGAATATTCGAGACCTATCCATGAGGACAATATGAGATGGAGGGACGTAATCTGACCCTGAGTAGTAAGAAACACTTGGCTCCGGGGGGAATGTTACATCCCTAGTTTGGGCTGATAGACTCGGTGGGACTTAACCCGACCCCGAGCTGAGGGAGATATTTGGACCTGGGGGAATGACGCCTCCTCAGTCCAAAAGTGCTGCCTCGGTGGGACGTAACCAGACCCCGAGCTAAAAAAAGGCACTTGGACCTGGGGGAATGTTACGTCCCCAGTCCAAAGAGGTAGACTCGGTTGGACGTAACTCGACCCCGAGTCGAATAATCAAGTGGCCTCGGCGGAACGAAATCCAGCCCCGAGCCGAATAATCAAGTGGCCTCGGCGGAACGAATCCAGCCCCGAGCCGATTAACCAAATGGCCTCGGCGGAACGAACCCAGCCCCGAGCATTGGTTAATCCTTGGGATTCATTCAGATGGGAAGTGTATCCATCTTTGAAACCCTGTCGAATCTGACTTGGGCGTCCCTTTGTCAGACTGACGAAAAAATAAAAACAAAACTTTCGAAAATAAAATCAAAAGGTAGGGGTGACTTAGCACTTGTCCCAAAGCAAAACTTTTCACAAGCATAAACAACAGCACAGATTCCTTAAAACAGCGTCATGTCCGAGGTTTCCAAAACACAATTCTGA
>SKCR01027604.1:0-87805 GCA_019454045.1 Zanthoxylum bungeanum
CCTATTATGGCAATGTGCCATGAGTCCAAATGGATTCCATGTTACCAACTATGTTTGGACACTAGTTGAAGTACCACAAGGCATTATGCCTACTGGTACAGTATAAGTCTCCAAGGAAGACATACATGGATGGCAACATACCAACGTATAAAGCTAGGCTTTTAACGAAAAGGAATCGTTATCAACATTGTGTTGATTACGGTTCAACCTTTTACATGTTGCCCACACGTAAATCCATTTGGATAATGCTTGCTGAAATTGTACATTTAAGAAATGTGTCAGTTAAAGATCAAAATCGCTTTCCTTAAACGGAAACCTTTTGGAGGATGTTTTATAACATCCTGACGATTTTGTTATACCTAAACCATCAAACTAGTTTGCGGGTTGTTCGATCCATGTTTGGATTGAAGCAAGCATAAGGTTCTTGGAACTGACGTTTTGATGTAATCATAATGATTTATGATTTAATTCAAAACGAAAATAATTCTTGTGTATATAAGGAGGTTAGTGGGAGCGCACTGACAATGAATGTCATGTAAAAATAATGATAATATATGTCATTTCTTGGAAATGATATTCCCATAAAACAATCGGCGAAAGCTTGGCTTTCGAAATAATTCTCCGTAGAATTCTTAGGAGTAACAACCTTTATTCTAGGAATAAAGATCTATTGGGATAGATTTAAAGTTGTTAACACTCTCTGAGAAATTGTACATTTAAATGTACGTGACCTGGTGTCTCATACGCTTTGAGCGTATGGAGACACAATCAGACTAATCCGAGTTAGTCACTGGATTGAAGTTAAGAACATCCGTTAGTATCTCAGAGAACTAAGGATGCTGTCTTAGACTATGGAGAGGAGAACTTGAAGTGACTGGGATCACTGTAGCAAGTTTCCAAACCGATAAAGACGACTATAAGTCGCAAACGGTACTATAAGTTTAGAATACCGGAACAGTGAGCCAAAATCTTCCAAGCAAGATATTGTTACCATATAAACAACAAATGCGGATTATTGCTGCAGCTGAGGCAGCAATAGAAGCCATTTGGGTCGATAATAAATCTAATAAGATTAGATATAGTTCTGTTAGCAGCTGAGCTAGGCGTCAGCACAGGCTAAAGAATAATGGTCTCATCAACGATCCAGATATATACTTCGATATTCATCTGATTCGTTCGGATCATACATCGTGGCGATGTGATGATCGTATAAATCGCGTCAGACGATAATCATGTAAATCCGCTGACGAAAACCTTTTCTCAGCAATTTGAGCGAACCGTACATAGTTCGTGTGTTAGGCACTCGAATGACTGGCTATAGGCCAAGTGGAGATTGTTGGACAATTATGACCCATAGCGTCACTATTTGTACAGATCATGGTGTTGTTGTACAAATTAACTATGTGACAAGGAGATTGCTATCTTATCATTTGTGATTAGATCACCTTAGATATATAAATGATAGGAGGTCCCTATGATTAGTTCCTGGATTGAGAATGATATGAGACAGTATCAGTCCACAAAAGATTAATCATTAAATATCCCTAGTCAGAGTATTATCGAGATTGGACATCGGTAATGCGTAAAAGACTAGTATTGCACTTGTGCACGTTGTGAGGGCATAACGGGCATAGTTCTCATATATTTAAGTATTGGATACTTATGCAAGTGCGGTAGGAGGTTGTGTTTTCACCGATGTACGGGAAACAGCTTCTCTCTGGATAGACCCCCTCGGAATCCCATTGGTAGTTTGACTATGTGTCTATGGGAGTCCGACGTCAGGGTAGGTGTATTTGGTCTTAACCTGAGACTTGCACCGCTAATACTTATGACAATCAATATACTTTGGTTTGAGGTCGTCCAGGGCTTTAACCGGTTCTGTGTACGCCAATACTGGGTATATTGAGAATCATAGAGTATTGGTGTGATGTCAAGACGGAAGTATCACTCCAGTCATAGTGGAGATGGTGTCACGTAGGATACGGTATTAGTGCTCTTAAGTGCGGCGCGGCCATCGGGATATTATGACTAGGTCATGTATATCCGATTATAGAGACTAGTTACCAGAAATCCGACATGTGCTTCGTATGGGGCAGACAACACAACTCCAGCCCCAGGCCTAGCACGTGACCATCCGATACTAGATCGATATGCACTATACGATGTATACTACGCCTGATACAGATCAATATATTCCTGCAAGGATATTTCTGGAGAATTGGGTAGGCATGGCGCTTTGCTAGAAGCCAACCTTGTCTTGTGAATCGGAGTACTTGGTACTTACGTGTTCGGATAGTCCGACGACCGAATTTACTGCCAATATATCCAGAGATCTCATGGGTCGCTTCCCAATGATACACCGATGACGTATGACTCGCACTTTAATTAATCTGGGATTATTTCGATGAGAGAGAAAATTAATCTGGGATTAATTACGGAGATATTTTATCTGGGAAAAATATCGTCTAAAGAGAGAGACGCGATTAATTTGGAATTAATCGGTAAAATAAATTTAATAGTTAAATTTGATTTTTCTATTTAATTTATCGAATGGGCTAAAATTAATATATCGGATATATTAATATGAATTGGATTTCATTACGAAATTAAAGTTGGACTTTAATGCGAACGAACGAATTAATTTAGAATTAATTCGTAAACGACGTTCGTAATATATTTGCGTCGCATCGATATTTAATTAAATTAGATTTAATTATTTAACGACAGAAGTTCGTTTAATCGGATTAAACGGAACCGAGCCGCGGCAAATGTTCGTAGAGATATTTGAATTTTGAATTCAAATATGTGAGGCCCATGTGTGGTAGGTGTACCTACCACCCAACTACCTTGTTTTACTTTTGGAAAACCATTTACCCATACCTACCAAGATTAGGGTAAAAGGTGAAATGGTTTTACCTAAAGTATATAAACAAAATCTCTCTCTACACTTAATAATTTTATTATTATTCATTAGATGGATTTTAGTAAACCCTAGACAACTCTATCTCTCTCCCATCTCCTTCATGTTCACGCCCAAGGGCCAAAGCTCACTGTTTTTGCTGCTGAAAAACGTGAGCAGTGAGGGAAGTTTTTGTGGATTTTGTGGCAAGATCCATGTGCTAGTACACTTCTAAGAGGCATACGAAGGTGTTAGGGAAACCACCCACGAGCCGGGAATCATTAGACGAAGATTGGAGCTTGAAATCTTGGATTCTTGAAGACTCAAAACTGAAATTTTTGAGCAGTGGACTGCATGCAGTGGGCGCACCTTGGAGGGCTGAAAAATGGTTTTGTTTGTCTTCAATCGTCTCAACCGATCAATGTAAGTATTCCGCAACTTCTTTGATATGTATTTCACACACATCTTCATGCTTGTTTGATGATCTTGGGACCTAGAATAAAACCAACACTATGATCGTGGCTCCAACTTAGTAGTCTTATTCTTCAACAAATGTGATGGACACCCTTATATGCGAAAATATCATAAACTAGTTTTACGACCACTTCACAACTCTAAGGGAGTCTTAGGAACAGACTTAGATGGAACTACATTAGGGATATACATTGCAGTTTGCAATGCATACCCTAGAAAAAACTAGGTAGTGAGCTATAACTAAACATAGATCTTATCATGTCTAGTAGGGTTCAATTTCTCCTCTCTGCAATACCATTTTGTTGTAGTGTTCCAGGTGTTGTGAGCTGGGATATTATCCCATGCTTAACTAAGAATTCCTCAAAATTTTGTCAAAGTATTCTCCTCCACTATCCGATCGTAGAGTTTTGATCGTCTTACCTAACTGGTTCTCAACCTCAGCACGATACTCTTTGAACTTTTCAAAAGTATTTGACTTATTCTGCATTAGGTAAACATACCCATATCTTGAATAATCATCAATAAATTTGACGAAGTATTCATAACCACCTCGGGCTCTTGCATTCATCGGTCCATAAACGTCCGAATGTATTAGTTCAAGTGGTTGACTGAATCTTATACCGTTTCTAGTAAAAGGTCTCTTGGTCATTTTTCCTTCTTAACATGATTCGCAGACTGGTAAAGTTCTGAGCTTTAACTGGTTTAAGGCTCTGTTCTTTATCAACCTATCTATTTGGTCAAGGCTGAAATGACCAAGTCTAATATGCCACATATATGTGTCATCATGAGAAATGTTTTGCCGTTTTATTTTAGGTTTCTCAACCTTAAACATTTCAGTGTTGAGCAGTGACCTATGTGTTAACGGTCTTAACACATACAAGTTATTTTCTGAGTTTCATGTACATATAGTTAATCCATTTCTACCAATAATAACCAAATTACTATTAAAAGAAACTGAAAACCATCATCCAAAAGTTTGGAAATAGAAATCAAATTCCTGGGAAAACCAAGAATGAATAACACATTGTTCAAATTTAAATGACTATTATTCATAAATTTAAACTGGAAACTCCCACTGCTCTTGCTGAAACGGCATACCCTGTCCCAACCCTCATTATGTAGTCACCTTCAGCAAGGTCCCTTAATGAGTCAAATAGCTGCAAAGAAGAACAAACATGGTTAGTGGCTCCAGAATCAACAATCCATGTAGAGTTATCATCCTCCACTAATAGAGATTCGATAGCAAGTAAATCATATTTACTTGCAACCTTCTTGTTTTTCAGCTCGGCAAGGTATTTAAGACAATTCATTTTCCAATGCCCATCCTTGTTGCAGTGGAAACATTTTCCCTTGGGTTTGGCATCCTTGGAGCCTTTCTTATTCTTCTTCTTTGTAGGCTTATCATTAGCCTTACCAGTGCTATTCTTCTTATTCTTTGCAGATTTAGAAGACTCGATAATATTTTCCTCAACACTGGGCTTACGAGGATCCACAAGCATGGACACATAGTGGTTTAGCTCATTAAGCAGCTGGGTCAAAGTAAAAGTCAATTTGTTCATAACATAGTTGCTTTTAAACTGTAGGAAACTCTTCGGAAGAGATTCCATAATCATGGTCCCCTGGCTCCGCTCGTCAATATGAGCGCCATGGGTTTCAGCTGTATTGAGGTATGTCATCATTCTCAAGACGTGCTCTCGGACTGATGTCTCATCCTTCATCATAGCAGTCATCACTGAGACCATGGCCTCATGACATTGACATTCCAAAGGCTGCCCAAACATACCCTGCAATGACTCCATCATCTGAGATGCGGTAGCCATATGATCATGCTTTACAGTAAGAACCTCAGACATCCCTGCTAGCAAGTAGCAGCGAGCCATCTCATTAGTCGCGACCCATTTTTTGTAGGCGTCATGCACATCTTGGCTAGTATTTCTAGCCGGCTCAAGAGGACACTCTTCCGTCAGGACAAACTTTAGGTCTTCACAGACCATGATAGCATTCATGTTAATTTTCCATTTAACATAGTTTTCTTCTGTTAATTAATCATTAGAAAAAATGGAAATAATTGGAGAAATAATGGCTCAAAAATAAAATAAACATGCATTTAATATTCATTAATCACATATTAAAATTATCAAACAATTTTGGCAAAAAATTAAACATGATGCATGAACTATGAATAACGTATTAGAAACCTAAGAGAATTACTATGCCACACAAATCTATCATCCCACAAATAAGTGTCGTTGTAGGCACTGCATTTTTGCATATAAGTCCCGATGATGAGTCTCGCATAGAGACACTACCTCTTTAATTGTGGAAGCCGCGGGAAACAGACGTCGAAAGGGAAGAGTCAAGAATTGACACATTGTTGGAATTAATTCGTTTGTTTATGCTTCGGGTTTGTTTGTTGGAACTCCGTTTTAAAACACACCCTTAGCCCCAAACCCCCACAAACCACACACCAAGCCCACACATCACCAAACCAAACACCCAAGCATACCAAAATGGACCAAACTCACGCCCAAGCCACTCTAAGTCACGTCCATTCACATTCCAAATTAACAAAAATCACACATTAAACACATGAATAAATCAAGCCAAATCCCCTTCCTAAATTAAAGAAATCTCATGGATCACTTTCCTAATCAAAACCAAATCATATCCCTAACTAAAATAGAAGAAATCAAATTAAATCAAATCACTTCCCTAATTAAAAGATCTTTCCTTATCACACACTAATTAAAAGATATCCCCATAATTACACAAATCCTTTCCCTATTCACACAAGGTAAACCCCAACCTTTGCCTATAAAAAGAAGCATAATCCCACATTTTCAACCCTATCTCAATCTCACAAAAAAACACAAAGAAAATAACCCAAGGATTCACGCCCATTCAGCAAGCAACACAACCCACTCAGCCACTCACGTAACCCTAAACCGTCCATCCAGTAACTTCGCATAAAGCCCTTCCACTCACACACCCTCCTTCACGCCAACAAACTTCACAGCAGCCCCTCAACTCCACAAATCAAATCTGTCCCTTCAACAGCCCAAATTAACGCCATAAAATACATTATCCACTCACGTAACAAGCCTTCAAGCAGCCATACACTCATGCCACCTGCATCCTTCAACACTCACGTAACAAGCCTTCAACAGCCCCACTCACGCCTAATAAACTTCACAACAGCTCCCTCTCATCAACGAACCCTAGCAGCCCTCAATATGCAACTCACCTCACGTCTCTAAAGTCTGACAAAACAACTCCCATTTTTCACCATCATCAAACGCATCACACCCTCGTCAAACAAAGCAGCCCATTCATGGCACCACGCAGCCACATGTTTAACAGACAACAAACACAAACACCCCCTGATCGAGCAATAAGCCACCAAACCTAATCATGTAACAGTCCCCAAATCATTGAAAATAAGTCCCTAAAATAGTCCAGAAAATAGCCTCAAATAGTCCCTAAACACCATAAAACAGTCCCTGAAAACAGTAAGCCAAAACCGCGACAAGAAATAACCATAAAACGGAGTAAAAACAGCAGACCAAACAACGAAACAGTGAAGGAAAACATGGAACCAGTGAACCAGAGGAGTTGCGGAGCATCAACCCTTCCGACGGCCGTGTAACGCGCTTCCGAGAGACGACTTAAGAGGTTAGACCTGAGGGCCCCTTTTATTTATAATCTTTTAATTTTTATTTATTTTATTACTTTATTTCCTATGAGTATTGTGGATTGGTGCATGATGTGATTTTCGGATGAACGGAATATGTGTTCTCTCTTGCGGTATATCAGATGGAAAACCGGACGTAAATTCCGTAGCCGAATCCGAATGGACGGTATTGCGGTCTACACTCGGGATACAACTCCACGTACCACTTGAGAGACACACATATTTCGTCTCATCCAACCTTGTGTTTGAGCATGATTTAGTCTAGTAGGTTATTTATTTTTAAGCATGATTATGTTATTTCTTTATGCATGATTTAGTTATTTGCTTTTGCATTAGGAGTTTAATATACGTTTATGTTTAGGTTGTTATTTATTTTTCGTGTTTGATAATTCAACATGCTCATGAGATTATTGTGTGATATCGTATGTTTGCCGTTATGATAACTTACTTTCAAATCTTGCAAACTTAGACGTAGGATTTACTTTCATGAATGTGAACTAGATCTAATTTACTCTTGAACATATATGTTGCGTAGATTCGGTTAAGTTATCGCACAAATCATTTCATTACAAGTGGCATAAGTAAGGGACCATTTCGAACCCAATGGTTTGAGGTCTTCCCTTGCGAGGGGTGAGTGCAGCCTTAAATCATTTTCCTGGTTCACACCGGGTGGCGACTCTATTTTTATTTCTCCGGTGTAGTCCTCCGTGGGCTACTCCGTACTCCCAACCAGGTCGCAAGCCTGGAACAGCGTCACCGATTTCTGTGTCCTACAGTTTGGCAACTCCATTGGGGATAGAGAATCGTCCCCGAAATAATATCTTGTAATGATTGTGATTTGTGCTTTAGTTAACCATGTCTACCGTGGGTTGAAGGGGTTTAATCAAAGGCATTGTTGAGGCTAGGTAATGGTTTGGTGTCTTCTTTCATTCACTACCTTTCTATAAGGAAAAGCTTTGAAGACACCTAGATAATCATTATTCGAAGCTTACTGTGATAGACTAATTTGGAGGAATTGTTGTTTATTCATGTCACCAAGGCGATAAGAGCCTAAAAGGCTTGGGTATTTAAGAGAGTTCGCTCCACCCTCCATTTGGGGAATCTTCAATAGGAAATCCATTTGACAGTTAGTCACGTATCATAACTCGTTGGCATGTACCTTAAGGTATAAAAAAGGTGCGCTCACTTGGTCGCTCGAACCCTTGAGTGTGGAGTCCTAGTTGTGGGCAATCCTTCGTCAACGAGAGCCTTTGTCCATACCCCTATAAACCCACACATGAACTGTAGTTATAGGATTAATAGAAACTATCCCTTTATGCTTGCGTTTAGGACCATCGTCATTTGGATTCAGTTGGACTTTTTATCATGAGGTATGGGCTTGTTGGGCCATTTAAACTGGGACGAGTCCGTGGTTTATGACAATTGGGCCAAAAGTTTCTAAAATGCCAATGGGCTATCTTGTGTTTAGGCCTTTTATCATTTGAAGTTGTTTAGCCATGTTATCACAAAAGTGTAAACCTGTTGGGCCTTTTCAACTAGGACAAGTTTGCACCGCGCAATAGTATGATTGAATGCTTTAAAATGATAATGGGCCGACTTATATATTCCATGCATCGCACGCATCTCATGCATCTCATGCACACATGCATCATGTTAACCCATGTGTCTTAAGAGCCATCGTAGATATCCGTTGGGTTAGAGATTAAAAATAAAAAGTTTGTCAAGAAGAGTTTAGCAAACATGGATATCGGGGAAAAGGAAACCGAGGAACATAAAACTTTACGGCAATGATAGAAAGACCATGGTGGACCCAAAAAAAAAAGAAAAAAAAAGAAGAAGATTGTCTTTAAGTCCTTAGTAGTTAGGCATAAGTCCAATGATGAAATGTTTGTTTTAGAATGAAACCTTAGAAACGATAAGTGCGAGATGAACTCTCATCCGATATTCTGAATGGATCGATCTCGGCTAGACTCACGAGCACTTGATTACGGGATCTCAGCAGTAGAAGCCTGAGTAGTTAGCGAGATGACTAGTTGAAGAGAGGGTGGATCAGTGAATGACCGTTTGCCTGGATGTCCATCCTGGTTTACTTATGCCACGATATATGATATGGTTCGGAATAAAGAAAAAGTCTCTACAATGAAAAGAAAAGAAAAATAGACCGCCTATAACAGATAAGCGTGAAGCTACCCATGGGCGAGTATTAGAACCACCATGAGGAGAAATGCTAACTTAAAGGGTAGGTGTGTCGGAAAAAGAGAAAGAAAGAAAAGAAAAAAAGAAAAGAAAAAAAAAGTTCAAAAGAAAAAAAAAGAAAAGAAAAGAAAGAGACGAAAGAAAGAAAGAAGAAAACCATATCATGTTGAGTACGAAGAAGTAATCACAGAGTATGATCAAGACATCTAGGTTGGTTAGACCCACCGATCCAATTCTCCAAGACAAAATCATCGAGTTGGCTTACTTAAGAATTAAGCTGCGACAGAGCCTTGGCACACACACTAGGAGTCTAGTTCAGATCACGCACTCAAACGGTCGGATTTGAGTATATTTAGTACTTTGAAGGTTTTTTGGTTTCAACGCGAAGCATCCGTTGAGGACAAAAATATGTTTAGCTATCAGGACTATATCGTGAGAGGCAATACATCATGTTGATATGCGACATCACATCAGAATCAATCTTGAAAATGGAGCATGGGGCAAGGCCCACATCAGTATCAATCTGGGGGCGAGGCCCACATCAGTATCAGTCTGGGGCGAGGCCCACATCAGTATCAGTCTGGGGCGAGGCCCAAATCAGTATCAATCTGGGGGTGAGGCCCACATCAGTATCAATCTAGGGGCGAGGTCCACATCAGTATCTGTTTGGGGGCGAGGCCTGCATCAGTATCAGTCTGGGGCGAGGCTCGCATCAGTATCAGTCTGGGGCGAGGCCCACATCGGTATCAGACTGGGGGCGAGGTCCACATCAGTATCAGTCTGGGGCGAGGCCCACATCAGTATCAGTCTGGGGCGAGGCCCACATCAGTATCAGTCTAGGGTGAGGCCCGCATCAGTATCAGTCTGGGGCGAGACCCACATCAGTATCAGTTTGGGGGCGAGGCCCACATCAGTATCAGTTTTGGGATGAGTCCCAGGGTTGAGGCCCACATCAGCATCGGTATCAGGTTTGGGGATGAGTCTCAGGGTCAAGGCCTAGATCATCAGCAGTTTTGGAACGTCACATCATATGATCTACTTTGGCCAAGTACAAGCAACGAAGAGCAAAAAGCTAAATCGAGTCTGGGGCGACTACTCAACCACCCCGCGAATAAGGGATTTATAGAGAACTTGAGCAATAAGACTAAAGGAAACTAAGCAATCACCAAGAGAGAATTGACAGAAAGGAACTATGACCAGGCCTAGGGGGCGACCAAAGACTTTTGCAGGAAAATGGCACTCCGAAAATGGAGCACGGTTCGGAAATGGACCACTATAACAGCAGACGCCAAAAATGGAGCACGGTTTGGAAATGGACCACTATCACATCAGATGCCAAAAATGGCACTCCGAAAATGGAGTATGGTTCGGAAATGGACCACTATCACATCAGACGCCGAAAATGGCACTCCGAAAATGGAGCACGGTTCGGAAATGGACCACTATCACATCAGACGCTGAAAATGGCACTCTGAAAATGGAGCACGGTTCGGAAATGGACCACTATCACATCAGACGCCGAAAATGGCACTCCGAAAATAGAGCACGGTTCGGTAATGGACAAAGGAAGGCCTAACCCATCGGAATAAGAAACATATCCATGCATACATGCATACATATCACATACATGCAATTTTTGTTTTGTATTCGCAGGTTTGTAGCGGTAAAGAACATCTCATCAAGTAACGATTAAAAAATGAGCCACATTCTCACACAGCACGGTTCGGAAATGTACCATAACAGATGCCGAAAATGCCGCTCTAAAATAGAGCACACAAAACAGATGCCGAAAATGGCGCTCCAAAATGGAGCACACATAGCAGATGCCGAAAATGACGCTTCAAAAATGGAACACACACAGCAGATGCCGAAAATGGCGCTCCAAAATGGAGCACACACAATAGATGCCGAAAATAACGCTCCAAAATGGAGCACACACAACAGATGTCGAAAATGGCGCTCCAAAATGGAGCACACACAACAGATGCCGAAAATGGCGCTCCAAAATGGAGCACACACGATAGATGCCAAAAATAGCGCTCTAAAATGGAGCACACACAATAGATGCCGAAAATGGCGCTCCAAAATGGAACACACACAGCAGATGCCGAAAATGGCGTACCAAAATGGAGCACACACAGCAGATGCCGAAAATGGCGCTCCAAAATGGAGCACACAATGCAGATGCCGAAAATGGCGCTCTAAAATGGAGCACACACAGCAGATGCCAAAAATGGCGCTCCAAAATGGAGCACACACAACAGATGCAGAAAATGGCGCTCCAAAATGGAGTACACACAACAGATGCCGAAAATGGCGCTCCAAAATGGAGCACACACAACAGATTCTGAAAATGGCGCTCCAAAATGGAGCACACACATCAGACGCCGAAAATGGCGCTCCGAAAATGGAGCATAGTTCAAGAATGGACAACCACCAGCGACGCCTCGGGTATGGGGTTTAGTATGCCGGGTATGGCTCTCCGGGTATGGAGACACACCGACATGAGTATCAGTTTCGCCGGGTATGGCACTCCGGGTATGGAGACATACCAACATCAGTATCAGTTTTGCCGGGCATGGCTCTCCGGGTATGGAGACACACCAACATCAGTATTAGTTTTTTCGGGTAGGGCACTTCGGGTATGGAGACACAACAACATCAGTATCAATTTTTCCAGGTACGGCACTCCAGGTATGGAGATATTACAACGACGCCTCAGGTTTGGTGTTTAGCATGCCGGGTATGGCACTCCGAGTATGGAGATATTATTGCGACACTCTGGGTATGATGACGCAACCGCGACACCTCGGGTATAAGGTTTAGTATGCCGGGTATGACACTCCGGGTATGGAGACTTTACTGCAACACTCTGGGTATGGAGACGCAACCACGATACCTCGGGTATGGTGTTTAGCATGCCAGGTACGGCACTCCGGGTATTGAGATATTACAGTGACGCCTCGGGTATGGGGTTTAGCATGCCAGGTACGACACTCGGGTATGGAGATATTACAGCGACTCCTCGGGTATGGGGTTTAGCATGCCAGGTACGGAACTCCGGGTATGGAGACACTATTACGACATTCTAGGTATGGAGACGCAACCGTGACACCTCGGGTATTGGGTTTAGCATGCCAGGTACGACACTCCGGGTATGGAGACACTATTGCGACACTCTGGGTATGGAGACGCAACCGCGACACCTTGGGTATAGGGTTTAGCACGCCGGGTATGGCGCAACAAAATCAACTCAACTCAAAGCAACAGGCAAGTCAAGTGGCAGCTGGCAGGCCATGTAAGTAAAAATGCATTGCATAAACTTTGTTAGGATTGTCATTGTCACACACTGCACAAGTCCCATCAAAGTGGGGGCGACTGTAGGCACTGAATTTTTGCATATAAGTCCCGATGATGAGTCTCGCATAGAGACACTACCTCTTTAATTGTGGAAGCCTCGGGAAACGGACGTCGAAAGGGAAGAGTCAAGAATTGACACATTGTTGGAATTAATTCGTTTGTTTATGCTTCGAGTTTGCTTGTTGGACCTCCGTTTTAAAACACACCCTTAGCCCAAACCCCCACAAACCACACACCAAGCCCATACATCACCAAACCAAACACCCAAGCCCACCAAAATGGACCAAACTCACGCCCAAGCTACTCTAAGTCACGCTCATTCACATTCCAAATTAACAAAAATCACACATTAAACATATGCATAAATCAAGCCAAATCCCCTTCCTAAATTAAAGAAATCTCATGGATCCCTTTCCTAATCAAAACCAAATCATATCCCTAACTAAAAGAGAAGAAATAAAATTAAATCAAATCACTTCCCTAATTAAAAGATCTTTCCTTATCACACACTAATTAAAAGATATTCCCATAATTACAGAAATCCTTTCCCTATTCACACAAGGTAAACCCCAACATTTGCCTATAAAAAGAAACATAATCCCACCTTTTCAACCCTAGCTCAATCTCACAAAAAAACACAAAGAAAATAACCCATGGATTCACGCCCATTCAGCAAGCATCACAACCCACTTAGCCACTCACGTAACCCTAAACCCTCTATCCAGTAACTTCGCATAAAGCCCCTCCACTCACACACCCTCCTTCACGCCAACAAACTTCACAGCAGCCCCTCAACTCCACAAATCAAATCTGTCCCTTCAACAGCCCCAATTAACGCCATAAAACACATTACCCACTCACGTAACAAGCCTTCAACCAGCCATACACTCACGCCACCTGCCTCCTTCAACACTCACGTAACAAGGCTTCAATAGCCCCACTCACGCCTAATAAACTTCACAACAACTCCCTCTCATCAACGAACCCTAGCAGCCCTCAACATGCAACTCACCTCACGTCCCTAAAGCCTGACAAAACAACTCCCCCTTTTCACCATCATCAAACGCATCACACCCTCGTCAAACAAAGCAGCGCATTCATGGCACCACGCAGCCACATGTTTAACCGACAACAAACACAAATAACCTCCTGACCGAGCAATAAGCCATCAAACCGAAGCAAAACAGTCCCAAACTGCACCCTAAAATAGTCCCCAAATCACCAAAAATCAGTCCCTAAAACAGTCCAGAAAATAGCCACAAATAGTCCCTAAACACCACAAAACAGTCCCTGAAAACAGTAAGCCAAACTGCGACCAGAAAAAACCATAAAACGGAGTAAAAACAGCAACCCAAATAGTGAAACAGCGAAGGAAAATGTTGAACCAGTGAACCAGAGGAGTTGCGGAGTATCAACCCTTCCGACGGCCGTGTAACGCGCTTCCAAGAGATGACTTAAGAGGTTAGACCTGAGGGCACCCCTTTTATTTATCATCCTTTACTTTTTATTTATTTTATTACTTTATTTCGCATTAGTATTGTGGATTGGTGCATGATGTGATTTTCGGATGAACGAAATATGTGTTATCTCTTGCGGTATATCGGATGGAAACCCGGACATAAATTCCATGGCCGAATCCGATTGGATGGTATTGCGGTCTGCACTCGGGATACAACTCCACGTACCACTTGAGAAACACACATATTTCGTCTCATCCAACCTTGTGTTTGAGTATGATTTAGTCTAGTAGGTTATTTATTTTTAAGCATGATTATGTTATTTCTTTATGCATGATTTAGTTATTTGCTTTCGCATTAGGAGTTTAATATACGTTTATGTTTAGGTTGTTATTTATTTTTAGTGTTTGATAATTCAACATGCTCATGAGATTATTGTGTGATATCGTATGTTTGCCGTTATGATAACTTACTTTCAAAGCATGCAAACTTAGACGTAAGATTTACTTTCATGAATGGGAACTAGATCTAAGTTACTCTTGAACATATATGTTGCGTAGATTCGGTTAAGTTATCGCACAAATCATTTCATTACAAGTGGCATAAGTAAGGGACCATTCCGAACCCAACGGTTTGAGGTCTTCCCTTGCGAGGGGTGAGTGCGGCCTTAAATCATTTTCCCGGTTCACACCGGGTGGCGACTCCATTTTTATTTCTCCGGTGTAGTCCCCCACGGGCTACTCCATACTCCCAACCAGGCCGCAAACCTGGAACAACGTCGTCAATTTCTGTGTCCTACAGCCGTCGTAGAGTAGGTCAAGTATTTACGTGATAGAACTTGACAATCTCAATTGATTAATATATACGGTAATAACTCTTATTCATATATTAACCAACCACCGTTTGATTTGATCAATGAATTTTGATTAACATTTAGTCATTCTTTGTGAGTGTGACCAATCATTTCGGAATCCTTGGATTTAACTAGTGAAGTGCCGCTATAGGGTAGGTCAGTTCACCAGATACATCTAGAGTCCCTATCCTCTCGGAATCCAAACTTGATATTGACTCAAAATGGACACCATCCGTAGGGGGACGAAAAGAAAGCCGTCTCGAGGTGCCATTTGAATCTCATATTTTCGGACTAACAACGGAGATCGCGGGATATACTGTCATATATCCCTCACCCACTCACTGTTTTAAAATTAAGGTTTCTGTTTTAAAATATCTAATATTTCATTTTACTAGTGTGAATAAATTTATGGCGGCTAAATAATAACTCTTATTTACACTAGTGCATTATTAGTGACCTAACCAATTTTTACTCACTAATATCCATTACTCTCTACAAATTAATTTACTCAATTAAACTAATTTAATTGATCTAGTTTTAATGACGTATTATATTTTAACTCTTAAAATATTAGAACACTAACTAGTTTAAAATTTTCGGAATTCTAAAGTGGTCAAGATCTTAATTAAACCATTTAATTAATCTAAGTGCGTGATAAAATCCAATGGTACGTGGAATTGTATCTCGAATGCAGACCACATTACCTCCCATTTGAAGTCAGCTATGGAATTTATATCCGAGTTTCCATCCTATATAAAAATGGAATTTATGATGCACTTATTAAGCCCATTATATTTAGAATTTCCATTTTTAAACTATAAAACCAATTAATCAAAATAATCATTTTCCATGCATAACATATTCTAATTTGAACATTTTTAATCACATAAAATCACATTTCATGTCTAGAATGAATATGCAACCAAAACATGTTATGGCATGTGAAAATGCAGGAGTAGACACCCTAAGCTATATGACATGTTATTCAAATATTTAGAATAAAACATACATACAACATAAAAAATATTTTGCATTGACCGGGTTCTTATTTTTCATATACTAATCTAATTAGTACAAAAAATCCCAAGGCATCCATTGGTCTTCAAATCTGCTCCAAGGTGGTAGGCTCATTTTGCGACTTCGGCACTCCAAATTACAACAAATGAATTTTTTTTTCATAGGAAAATTAAATTACAACATTTGTAAATAATGAACTTATGGCCTTACATCCCAAAACCAAAAACAACATAAAAATAAGAGTAGAAAAAATTTACGACCAATACAAAATCTATTCATCACATGAATAAATAAAAACCATTCATCTCATTTATATTCTTTTGTGCCTACTCAACTAAATTTGCATATTAATATTTATAACTCATATAAATATATAAAAACTTGAAATCAAAAGAGAAGGGTTAAGAACACTTTTCAACCTTTGCTCTCGATGCCAATTGTAGGAACCACTTTCATAGCGCAGCGGAAATACGTAAGGCACCCAGGATCAGAATAGACATATTTTTCTGCTCTTCTCTTTGAATAGTTGAATGTTACCAACACTAGGACTATAATTTTGCTTCTTTTTTGGATAAAATTCCTGCCCCGAAACAGCAGTGAAATATTGGACTGTTTTGGACCCGAAATAGCGCTCAACTCACTGCCCAATAACCCCTTATGTGCGTGAACAGCTGTAGTATTTCAAGTCTGATCTTTCAAAGAAAAATAGTGCCAAGACAGTCATAAAACTCCCCAAAAGGTTTTCCAGAAGTTCTGGATTAAAACAAAACAAACTGAGCCCCGATTTCACAAAACTATGTGCGGCAAATAGCAAAAATAATGCTCACTGCTGTGAACCAAAAACAAGAAAAGAGGAAGGATTTTGGTTCAATACTAAAAGGACATCCGTGTTATGTCTCGCAACCAACGGAAACTAGTGTGAGCTAGAATCATAAAATTAATCCCTAAACACTTTATAGATTAATGTCACACAAGGTTTTCTAATGTCTTTTGTTTTTGTTTTTCTTTTATTTTTCTCAACACTTGAGAGAGTTTCAAGAATAATAAGATGGAGGCTAGGGTTAGAATGATTAGATTAAGCAAAAAATAAAAATAAAATTCTTTTTATACTTATGTTTTCTTATTTCCAAAATAAATAAAACCCATCCCCGCCCATATTCAACAAATTCAGCCAAGGTGAAAAATTTTTGAAAAATTTGTAACATCAATTTTTAATTACCATAATTAAAAAGATGTTACAAATATAAAACGTTATCACATTTTGAAAGTGTAACCACCAAAAATATCAAAGGGTTTCCAAAACCCAAAATTTAGAAATTTCAAATTTAACCTTATTAAATTATATGATATATAATTTAATATTAGGTATTTAATAATTATCATATAATTATTAAAACCATATATTAAATTCTAACATATAGTTTCAAGTGTGACAAAATGATATTATTAATCATATTAACAATATTTTCATATGTGAGTATATAATTGGACTATCCAATTATATTTAATCTACTATAGTATATCGAGCTAGCGTATGGACCAAATCGACCTACGGTTCCAAGCTCCAATAATCTCGAAATATTAATTAAGCTCTTAATTAAATATTCTAAATTATTAACTCCGGGTTATTCCATTAAAAACCCTAAGCTGTACTCTCGTTACCGCATATAGATAAATTAAGTCGAACCACGTCGGTGTCCATCGATATAGTCATTACATACAGATTGTCTCTTCACGAGTATACAGATTCCACTAAGTACCATTGATTCTCTAATTAACGATTTATTTATAACCATTATGAATTTTAATCTTTCTATTCGTAACAGAAAGACTTGAGCGCTCTAACCGTTCAAGTACCAAATCAATAAAGAATATACTATTCTATATCTCGCAAGAAGGAGTGAACTCTATATCTATATAAAACGTCCCCAGCTACACACCAAACTATGTCCCCAAAGTACGTAGCTATTGGTCGGGATAGCAACACCAACCTCACCTTTGAAAATCAAAGGATATAGGCTGTCATGCAGGAGTTCGTAGTATATTCAAGATTAAGATCTATCTATATATGACCATCTAGTAGATCGAAATGAATTTCTTTATTTAATGGATATTATAAGAAACTGATTTCTATCTGGGTCCATTCCTATATGATCACATCATACAAGGTGCCTCCATTCTCATGTCTCCACATGGACAATCCGGATCAAGGTCGCCATACAATTATAGAATGGACCACAGCTATAGATAAACCACAAACAAAGTACCCGCTTTGTTTGCTCTCTATGGACTATTTTAGATTACCAACTTCAGACTTAAATCCTCTTGTGTATAACACTCATGCACTAAGTCTGAAGACACATGAGTAATCTAGGATAATCATGACAATTTACAATATGCGATATTAAACAAATAATTTGACAAATGAATAATGCATAATTTTATTTCATAAAATCTAATAGCGTTTACATTACATGAAGCTCTAGGGCATATATCCCAACACAAATCAGTATTTGGGAGCTATTATGCTTCTAACAATAATGCATAAAGGCTATGGTTGAGGCCATTGGGAAGATAATGGTACCCTCATATGTAGATCTAAAAGTAGTCATTGGGTTTGTCCAACAAGAAGCCAAGAAATTCATCATATTTTCAGAAGAAGAACTCCCGATAAAGGGAAGGAATCACAACAAACCTTTGTTCATCAGAGCGGAATTAGAGGTAAGAAAATTTCATTAGTAATGGTGAAAGATAGTTATTCCATCAATGTTTTCCCATTAAAAATCCTAGTGAGGCTCAACATCTGAACGGAGGAGCTAGTACCCTCTGATATGACCATCAAAACCTACGATGATAGCAAAAGTGGAGAGGAGGGTAATTTCACAGCTGCTGTCAAAGTGAGGCCTATTGAAGATAATGTGGAATTCACGGTGATCAATATCCCGACCACTTTTGCATTATTCTTGGGAATACTCTGGTTTCATAAGCTTGGAGGGATACCTTCCACACTACATCAAGTTATTAAGTTCCCACATGAAGGCAGAATTGTTACAATGGTAGAAGCCGACAATACTATAGTCACATTAGAAGTGAAACCATTCACAAGATTCTAAGTGGCTCCAATTTTGGAAGAGTGGGTAAATCTTAAAGTTGGTAAGATCATTGAGAAAATGAATTACACACCCAATATTGGATTGGGGGCGAGAGGTCAAGGTGTGAGTTCGCTGCCTAACTTCAAAAGGAAGACTATTAGAAAAGGGTTTGGGCTATTCCGAGTAAGAATCAAAGCCCAAGAAGAAAGAGAAAAGACTCTATGACTACTTTTTGAAAGAATGATACCAAAGAACTTTGGAGCTAGGCGAAGTTAATGGCGTCATTGTGCTTGATTTTGAGATATTTACAGATGTTGTGGGTTGGGAAGGGAGCCAGCCGGTGAAGAAAAGAGGATGTTGAGTAAAAAATAGAAGGCCAAATGGCGGAACTGTAGGAAGAAGAACTGCTCCGATTTGAAGAACTGAAGCTTGAAGACGTTGGACCCGCCAAAGAAGAAGACTTTGAAAATCTATTTGTATCGGAGTTATTTTGTAATATTGAACTTAAAAATAATAAGATGAATGATTTACCTTACTTGCCTGACTTTTTTTACTTTTAGCACGCATCAGAACATGCATGACATAAATATATTTGACATAAATTCCACTAAAACAAATACATCTAATCTTGGTACATGTGAAAAAACCCAAAGAATGTCTTGATTGCTAGTGAAGTTATCCCCGATGAGAGGAAAAATTAGAGAGATTATTAAGAAAATATGAAAAAGTATGTGCCTGGTCATACGAAGACATGCATGAAGTGGAAGAAAGCAAAGAACAAAATGTAATTCCAGCTTATCCAAACGTAAGACCTGTAAAATAGAAGCTTCATAGAATGAGGCCAAAATAGGCTGAAAAGATTAGAGGGGAAGTACATGAGTAAGTGGAAGTGGGGTTCCTAGAGGTGATTAAGTATCCAGAATGGTCGGCCAATATTTTTCCGGTCCCCAAAAAAGACGAAAGGATAAGGATATGCTTAAATTACAAGGACCTAAATAGCGCATGCCCAAAAGATGACTTTCTTTTGCCTCATATAGACGTTCTGGTGGATAGTGCTTCATTATAAGCTATGTAATTTTTTACAGATGGGTTTTCATGGTACAATCAGATCTTTATGGCAGAAGAGCCAATTGTGGGAGACTAAGAGCTCTTCAAGAATGACCAGTAATGGAAAAAACAGAGCCCAACACTTGATCGATCGTACATGTGAGGGACTTAGTACTACAAGATGTAATAAATGGTAAACAAGATTATTTACAATATGTGATGTAAAACAAACAATTTGATAAATGAATAATGCATCAATTTATTTCATAAAATATAATTCTGTTTACATTACATAAAGCTCTAAGGCATATATCCCAACAATCTCCCACTTGCACTAGATCAAATAGGACATGTAAGGTAATCATAGACCATGTAGGTGACCTTCAAACACTTTAGCCAATAAGGTCAATGTAAACGAATCAGTTAGGTTCTCTACGGATGCAATCTTTGTGAAAGAAATGTCTCATCTATGCACCATCTCCTTGATAAGATGATATTTTCTCTCTTTATGCTTTCCTCTCTTGTGGCTTGTTGGTTTTTTGGAATTTGTCATTACAACACTATTATCATAATAAAGTGTGAGTGATTTATCCATATCTGGAATAATTTCCAGATCTCCCAAGAACTTTCGGAGACTGATTACTTCCTTAGCTGCTTCGCAAACACTACATACTCAACCTCCATAGTGGAGTCAGCAATATAAGATTGCTTTATGCTTTTCTACACAGTGGCCCCGCCACCTAGGGCAAACACCAATCCAGATGTTAATTTTCTAGAATCGACATCCGTCTGAAAATCAGAGTCCATTTATCCCTTGAGGATCATATCCTCACCAAAATATACAAGCATATAATTTCTCATTCTCTTAAGATACTTAAGAATATATTTCACAGCCACCCAATGATCTAATCCTGGGTTAGAATGAAACCTACTCACTACCCCCACTGTAAAATAGATGTCCGGTCTCATGCATAACATAGAATACATTAGACTACCAACTGCTGAGGCATATGTGATATGTCTCACTTCCTCAATTACTTGAGGTGTCTTAGAAGACTGTTCTTTCGATAAATAAATTCCATGTCGATGAGGCAAATTACATTTCTTGGAATTGTGTATCCCAAATCGTACATGATCTTGTCAATATAGGATGTCTGAGACATAGCTAACAGTCGTTTCTTGCGATCCCGAATAATCTGAATCCCAAGTACATAACTTCTCTGTTCTAAATATTTCATTTGGAATTGGTTAGCTAGCAAGGTTTTCACGTTCGATAATATTTTCATATAATTCCAAATGAGTAAAATATCATCGATGTACAAAATAAGAAAAACCACATTTCCGTCAATGACGTGCTTGTATACACAAGGCTCATCGACATTCTACTCAAAATCATAAGATTTGATTGTGGTATCAAATCTTATGTTCCAAGATCAAGATATTTGTTTGAGTCCATAATTGGAACGTTGTAGCTTGCAAAACCTTTGCTATTGACCTTGGGCAATGAACCCCTATGTACCATATAGATACACTCATCAAGATTGTCATTTAAGAATACAGTCTTGATGTATATCTATCAAATCTCATAGTCATAATATGCGACAATGGACAGAAGAGTGCAGATGGATTTTAGCATAGCCACTAGCGTGAAAGTCTTCTCATAGTCAACTTCCTCTTTGTGGGTATAACTATTGGCCACTAGCCTATCATTGAAGGTCTCTACCTTCCCATATGCTCCACTCTTTCTATTATAGATCCACTTACAACCTATAGGTTTTACGCCATTAGGTTGGTCTACAAGTTCCCAAACTGAGTTGGAGTACATAGACACCATCTCGAGGTTCATGGCTTTGAGTAATTCCTTTTTATCAGAATCATCCATTGCACTATAATAAGTCAATAGATTATCTACTCCATCACTAGAAGTGACAACTTATGCCTCTCCAACTCGTTGATAGCGATTAGGTTTTCGTACAACCTTCCCGCTACGTCTAAGTGGTAGATCATTCTGAAAACTTACATCTGACGCTCAGATGTCGAAGGTGCTATATTTTTGTCAATTTTTGTTGAAGATGGTTTTCTAGTCGAGCCAGCAAGTAACTCCTCGAGTACCACCTTACTTCGAGGTTTGAACTTCCTCATATAGTCCTCTTTCAAGAAAGTAGTATTTTTCGACACAATCACTTTGTTATCTTCAGGACTATAAAAGAATCCACCTCTAGTCTCCTTAGGATAGCCTACAAATAGGCACACCTGTAAACGTGGCTCCAACTTAGTAGTCTTATTCTTCAGCACATGTGTTGGACACCTCTATATGCGAAAATATCGTAAACTTGCTTTACGACCACTCCACAACTCTAAGGGAGTCTTAGTAACAGAATTAGATGGAACTATATTATGGATATACATTACTGTTTGCAATGCATACCCCTATAATGAACTAGGTAGTGAACTATAACTAAACATAGATCTTATCATCTCTAGTAGAGTCTGATTTCTCCTCTCTACAACACCATTTTACTGTGATGTTCCATGTATATAGCATGGCGTACATGATCGATCATATTGCTGAAGTATAAGGGATCCTACTAATATGCTCTCTATCTGAAGGAGTATGTGGACATTGGTCCTTAGATAATTTGATTCCATGACAAGTAGGTAAATTAACTCTTTTGGAATCTTCCATTTTGAATCTTTTCAAAACTTTATCTTGTTGGATAATATGACCCATAGCGTCACTATTTGCACAGATCATTGTGTTGTTGTAGCAAATTAACTATGTAATAAGGAAATTGCACTCTCATCATTTGTGATTAGATCACCATAGATATATAAATGAAGAGAGGTCCCTATGATTAGTACCTGGACTGAGAATGATATGAGACAGTATCAGTCCCCGAAGGTTTAATCATTAAATATCCCTAGCCGTAGTATTATCGAGACTGGACATCGATAATGCGGAATAGGCTAGTATTGCACTTGTGCGCGTTTGTGAGGGCACAACGACATAGTTCTCATATATATAAGTATTGGATACTTATGCAAGTGCGATAGGAGGTCGTGTTTCACCGATGGTACGGGAAACAGCTTCGCCCTGGATACACCCCTCGGAATCCCATTGGTATTATGACTATGTGTCTATGGGAGGCCGAAATCGAGGTAGGTGTGTATAGTCTTAACCTGAGACTTGCATCGCTAATACTTACGATAATCGATAAACTTTGGTCTTGGTGGTAGGGGGCTTTAACCGGTTCTGTGTACACCGCTTCTGGGTTTATCAGAGAGTCGTAGTGTATTGGGTGTGATGTCGAGACGGAAGTGTCACTTCAGTCATATTGGAGTTGATGTCACGCAGGATATGGTACTAGTGCTCTTGAGTGTTGCGCAACCAATCGGGATATTGTGACCAGGTCATGTATATCCGATTATAGAGACTATGTTACCAGACATCCGACATGTGCTTCGGACGGGGCAGACACTTATCCAGCCCCAGCCCTAGCACGTGATTATCCGATACTGGGCCGATATACACAATACTACGGTATATTACGCTTGATACAGATCTATATATTCCTGTAAGAATATTTCTGGAGAATTGGGTAGGCATGGCGCTTTGCTAGAAGCCAACCTTGTCTTGTAAATCGATATAAACGTAGTACGAGGTACTTACGTGTTCGGACAGTCCGACGATCGTATTTACTGCCAACATATCCGGAGATCTCATGGGTCGCTTCCTGAAGATTCACCGATGATGTATAACTCGCACTTTAATTAATCTAGGATTAATTAGAAGAGAGAGAGATAGAATTAATCTGGGATTAATTCGGTGAGAGAGAAAATTAATCTGGGATTATTTACGGAGATTTTTTATCTGGGATAAAGTATTAATTAAAAGAGAGAGAGCGATTAATTTGGAATTAATCGATAAAATAATATATTCGATATATTATTAGAAATTGGATTTCGACGCGGAATTAAAATTAGATTTTAATTCGGGCGAGCGAATTAATTTAGAATTAATTCGTTAGCGACGTGAATAGTGAATTCGCTAGGCGTAATCACTTAATTACGACGCGACGGAAAATTCGTTAATTTGGAATTAGCGAACCCGAGCCCGAGAGTGATTGCGAGCGCATTCGCATTTCGAATTCGACGCGCGGCACGCGAGTCACATCAAGCGTCAAATCGTTTGTCACATCATGCGTCAAATCAATTGTCACTTTGAGTGATGTGATATGACATGTTGTCACTTTATTAAAGTGACATGATGTGAATATAGAAAGGTGATTGTTTGAAAGTTGATAGGACTTGTGTATATATATATTTTATTCATTTACTTGGTAAATGGAATAAAGATATATGTATATAAAAATCATTTTCTCTCTCTTGGACCATGTGTAGTACACGGTTTTTGGCAAATCTTTGTGCCATTCACGTGACTCTTGCTTGTTCACGTTTTTGGCCTAATTTTGAGACTAGATTCATGTGACACTCTCTCACTTTCTTTTGGTCTTCACGGTTTTAGGTATATGGGAGCCAAAACCTTCCATCTTCTCTCTCGGTCTTGGACCGTTTTTCTCCTTCTGTTTCTTTTCTGTTTTCTGCCGTAAATGGAGAAGCAAGATAATGATTTTTGTGGCAAAAATCAAGTGCTAGCACACCTTGAGCATACATAGGTGATAGGGAAGTGTCTTCATGAGCTTGGAAAGCTTGAAGCTTTGAGCTTCAATGGAGTCTTGCATGGCCGATTCTTGGAGGTTAAAGGAGGACTCAAATCGCACAGCCCACTGCAAGGAGAAGGTACTGCCGAGCTCTATGGAGGATCAAAATCGCACCTTGTTCTTCAAACATCAAAACCGAATTCAATGTGAGTTGATTCCGCCATCTCCTTTGATGTGTTCATATGTCGTTTTTATGCTTTGTTTGTGATCCTTGGGACTTTGATTTAACTCCAACAATGGTATCAGAGCTTTGATTGCATGAAAACCGAATTAGGGTTCTTGAGCAAATTTGGGGCTTTTTGATTTTGGCTTGATTCTGTCTAATTGATTGTTTGAGGATGATTATATATGATTGAATTTGAGTTGTATGTAATCAATTTGATAAAAAAATTGATTGGATTGATTTTCCCCAATTTGCTTATTTTATGTCAAAACTTTAATTTGGGTAAACTCGATTTAGGCATGATTTGGTTGAATTGTTTGATGCATTATGCTTGAATGAGGTTGAATTGAAGTTGTGCATGATCAATTTCAAGAAAATTGGATTAGATCAATTTTCCCCAATTCTTAAGGTTGAAATGAAACTTGAAATTGGGTAAAATGTGTTTAAGCATGTTTTAATTGCATTAGATGTTTAAGTATGCTTAGAACATGTTTAATTGAGATTGTGTGTGATCAATTTCATGAAATTGGATTGGATTCAATTTTCCCCAAATTGGAGGCTTGGCCGAAAATTGGAAGAACCTAATGTCTTGGTAATTTTGTTTTGTTTGATCATTGGATGACTTAAAACAATTGGTGAATGTTGTTTTGAAGTTCAATTTGATTGAATTTTGATTTAGAACATTTTTTCCCTTTTAAAGTGGCTTGGCCGAAACTTAAGGAACATGAAATTCATTGTGATTTTTTGTTTTAATTCATTGGATGAATTGAATTGATTTGGGAAATTAAGATTGTGGACTCAATTGGATTGAAACCGAATCGAATTGAAAAACCCCTAATTGCCGAGACTTGAAAGCATGTTAATTGGGTTTGATTTTAATTGAATTGTGTTGGACACTATTTGGTTGTTAAAGTGCATGATTAATTAGGCTAATTGATATTTTAGAAATGTAATTGGGTAATTGATTGTGTATTACACTTAGGTTAATTAATTGTGAAATTTGGAATTTTATAAGTTAATTAATTTGGGCTTGATTTTGGAAATTGGGCTTGTTAAAGTTGGGTTTAGGCAAAATTGGTTGGATCCAATTAAGCCCAAAACCGAATCCAAAAGGTCCAATTATGACTTAATGGACCTTTATTATTTAATTGAGCCTAATGGGCCAAAATTAATTTAAAGGCTTATGGGGTAACTCCCGGATTGGATTTTGGTTGTTCGGTTTGACCCGAGTTGACCAAAAGTCCACGCCTGTAGAAATTAATTAAAAGCCCATTGGACTTTAATTAAATAAAACATTAGATGTTAATCGGGCTTTGAGACCCGTTGCGATTAATTTGGAATTTAAGTCGTAAATGTTCGTTAATAAAAGTGTAATATTTAATTTGGAATTAAATAATGATTTAGAATTAAATACGTATTAAATTGGATTTAATTATGTAATTTAATTTAATTCGTAGAAATTGTACTTTGAGTACGTGTTTGCAATACGAGTTTGACTCGAACAAAATCAAATCTTTGTTTGAACATTGGATGATCACTAATAATCAAGATTAATTAATTTGATTGATTGATTGATAACATGCTTGTATGAATACATGGTTGTGATGTTTGAATAATGTATATCGGATGGATATTAGTCGGGTTGGGCGATTTTGGAAATTGTAATAAATTTGATTTATTAAATTGGACCTGCGTGTCCAGCCTTATCTCCTATTTCTTTGTATTCTCTTCTCACCTATTCCCCTCTATGTAAAAGAGGTTTCTTTAGAAGTGTAGTGTAACGGGTAGAAGTAATACAAGTGCTAGCGGGAGAGAGAAAGTGAGAGATTTGATCTAGGATCAATGTAAAATATCCATCCGCATATCATTATTATTTTATTTCATACTCGCTTTATTATGTGTTTAGAATGCATACTTAAGGGTGTATGATGATGAGACCTTAACAAAGATAATTAAATTGGTAGCCAATTTGCACGCGAAAAACCCTCGTTAAATATCATGCGTTTTTCCTTCCATTGAGTGATTCTTACTCAAGATCCGAGATTGGCAGGGGTTGTTGGCCAAAGTCAAGCCCTTGTCCATCAAAGATGTGTTTTAATCACGAGGCTTTGTTCCATATCGGTGTCGTGTCCAAGTTGTGGTTTGTTGGCCAAAGTCAAGACCACTTCTTGTCCATTGACATTGATTACGAAGCTTCCATGTCAATGGGTCCGCGCTTGACAGGGATCACTAGGTTTGTTGTGCCAAAGCCAAGGCCTAGTTGATTCAGAGGAAAAAGGTTAGGCTATACATTCGATGTATAGGCATATATAAGATATATGTTTCGGACTTGGATGTCCACCTACTGGATCTAGGAGTTGGATAAGATCCAATTGATCTTCGAGATCTACCTAGTTAATTATCATACAATTTGTTGGCCAAAGTCAAGATTGTGTGATATTTAACGGGATCCTAGCCCACTAGGAAACACGGTTTCCCGAGTACTCGACAGAGGGTTAGAGACTCGACGAAAATAGTGGGAGGCAAGTATTGAATTTGCAACATTCGTTCGAATACTCGCTAAACACGCTCATTTTATTTTATTTCGTCATTAGATTAATATTAGTTAGACTAATATTTAAATTGTTGTTTTAATGAACAGTTGGACTGTATTATACTTGATTATATATAATTGGATTATATTAATCAATATATTTGAATTAATTAATTTCAGTTTACAGTTGATTTTATAATTGGATTATAGTAATCAATGTAATTGAGGTTAATTAATTTGGATTATATTTGATCATATAGTTGGACTATTATAATCATTATAATATATAAAGTACCACTAATCGTTGATTAAATAGTTGGACTATTGTAATCAAGATAAAATTGAAAAGTTGAATATTTAAAATATAATCTAGGATTAAAATATTTTAAATGATTTAATTTTCAAATTGGGAATAAATAATAGGTTACTTTATTTGATAAAATAACTTATTATACCTTAAGCCCAAAATTAAGCAAATAGTAGAGCATAAAATCTTTGGAAGATTTATGTGATGATGACTTTAATGCTTAATTAATATACTTATAATAAATCTATCTTTAGATTTAAAAGTATTAAAATTGCAATTAATAATTCTTGGAGAATTAATTGACTATTCTAGTGGAGAAAAGTCAAAGTTTGCAATTGGGCATGTTGCACACGAGGTGCACATCGTTTCGATATTCCAAAACCCAAGGCTTGGCCTAAGGTTCCTAAAATATTGAAAAGGATAATTGACATATCCCAAAGTGACTACCATTTGGATATGGAAGACACGAAGGAATTAAGAAAGGGCGAGGCTCTAACTTTAAAAATATTTGTCTTAGTTATGTTCACAGCTAGTATTGAAATTAGATTTTAAATACTTAGTGTGGTACATATATATATGTATTGATATTCAGAATCTGCTTTGAGCAGGATACTGACTTCAAGCTGAGATTCCTCTGCGAATCGAAAACGGGACGAAAGTCGCTGTTTCGACCGTAGATACCTAAGTTTAGGAACTAACCTGGGGTGTGTACTTAAATTAGGAACTGCTATAATGTAACTAGTTTGACTAGAAACATTATCTCTTTATCAGTGTTTAACCCACTGCGGGTGAACCTTTATATTCTAAAACACTAAAGTGTTTTATTATATAAAGATGATACTGAGATAAATACATTAGATGTAAATAACAGAATTTATATTTTGAATATAATAAAATCTCAAACATATAAATGACAAATAAATAGCTCAAATTGATTTGATCATAGAGACTTATTTATGGCATTGTTGTCTAGGACACAATTAAACGAGACACGTCAGTTAGACGGTGTGTCCGAACTAAAACCGAATTTTGTTGGACATGATAAGGTTTATCACGAGTCGCTCTGAGCTATTGTTTCCTTCAATAGGATATGTATTAACAGTGCAAAACTTATTTAGAATAAGGTTCCATATAAATCTGTTTGACAGATATCATATAGGATGTGAACAGGAAAGAAACGAGGTTTCTCATTCCTGACAATTTGGGTATGCTAGGCATAACGTTTGGATGATACCAAACTAAGGACCCAAATTGGATAAGTGCCAATATAGGTTATCCTATGGGAAACCATAAGTATAGTACTTATACATCTCACATGAGAACAATGTGATTGTTGCTCACCATGCGGTTTTCCTGAGAGGAATACCGATATGCAGTGGTCAGTGGGAGGATAGTGATACTCGATGAAAATCGGAGTAATACTATTCAAGGCACGAAGTCCATAATGGAACACAAATAGTTCATCTATGATGAAACTATACCATTAATCTTCAAAAACACAAGAAACCGCGTAGATCAGAGAGAGTCAGAAAACAACCTGGGGTATGGGTTTCTGATCTCACCTCATAAAGATCTTAATCTTTTAAGGTACACCAACTGATTATGTATGAGGTAGTGATACAAGGTATCGACTCCCTATTATGGCAAAGTGCCATGAATCGAAAATGGATTCCATGTTTAACAACACTATTTTGGATACTAGTTGTTGTACCACGAGGCATTGTGCCTATGGTACATTAAACGTCTTCAAGGAAGACATACATGGTAGGCAACATACCAACGTACAAAGCTGGGCTTTTGACGGAAAGGTATCGTTATCACATTGTGTTAATAACGGTTCAACCTTTTACCTGTTGCCATGGTAAATCCATTTTGAAGATGCTTGTTGATAACTGTATATTTCATTTGTGAAATATGTCAGTTATAAATCAAAATCGCTTTCCTGAAAATGAAACCTTTTGGAGAATTTTACAACATTCTGACGATTTTGTATAACCGACAAACAAGGTTTGCGGATTATTCAATCCATGTTTGGATTGAAGCAAGCATAGGGTTCTTGGAACTGACGTTTTGAAATAATCATAATAGTTTATGATTTGACTCAAAACGAAATAATTCTTGTGTATATAAGGAGGCTAGTGGGAGAGGGCACTGACAATGAAATTCCCATAAAACAATCGGTGAAAGCTTGGCTTTCATAAGAAATTCTCCGTAGAATTCTGGGGAGTAACAACCTTTATTCAAGGAATAAAGATCTACTGGGCTAGATTTGGAGTTGTAACACTCTCTGAGAAATTGTACATTTAAAATGTACTTGTATTGGTGTCTCATACGCTTTGAGCATATGGAGTCACAATCGGGTCAATCCAAGTGATAGTCACTGGATTGAAGATTAAGAACATCTGTTAGTATCTGAGAGAACTAAAGATGTTGTCTTAAACTATGGAGATGGAGAACTTGAAGTGACTGGGATCACTGCTGCAAGTTTCCAAACCGGTAAATACTGCGGTACTATAAAGATTGAACACTGGGACAGTAAGCTGGAAATCTTCCGAGCAAGATAACTGTTGCCGAATTAACAACAAATGCAGATTATTGTTGCAGCTGAGGCAGCAATAGAAGCCATTTGGATCGATAATAAATCTAATTAGATTAGATATAGTTCTGTTAGCAGCTGAGCTAGGCGTCAGCACAGGCTAAAGAATTAAAGGTCTCATCGACGATCCAGATATATACTTCTATATCATCT
Organism: Zanthoxylum bungeanum; assembly: GCA_019454045.1. Taxonomy (NCBI): domain Eukaryota; kingdom Viridiplantae; phylum Streptophyta; class Magnoliopsida; order Sapindales; family Rutaceae; genus Zanthoxylum; species Zanthoxylum bungeanum. Next base: position 30,560 of record SKCR01027604.1, read on the forward strand.
GATTCGTTCGGATCATACATCGTGGTGATGTGATGATCGTGTAAATCGCGTCAGACGATAATTAAGCAAATCCGCTGACGAAAACATTTCCTCAGCAATTTGAGCGAATTGTACATAGTTCGGGTGTTAGACACTCGAGTGACTGGCTATGTGCCAAGTGGGAGATTGTTGGATAATATGACCCATAGCGTCACTATTTGCACAGATCATTGTGTTGTTGTAGCAAATTAACTATGTAATAAGGAAATTGCACTCTCATCATTTGTGATTAGATCACCATAGATATATAAATGAAGAGAGGTCCCTATGATTAGTACCTGGACTGAGAATGATATGAGACAGTATCAGTCCCCGAAGGTTTAATCATTAAATATCCCTAGCCGTAGTATTATCGAGACTGGACATCGATAATGCGGAATAGGCTAGTATTGCACTTGTGCGCGTTTGTGAGGGCACAACGGCATAGTTCTCATATATATAAGTATTGGATACTTATGCAAGTGCGATAGGAGGTCGTGTTTCATCGATGGTACGGGAAACAGCTTCGCTCTGGATAGACCCCTCGGAATCCCATTGGTATTATGACTATGTGTCTATGGGAGGCCGAAATCGAGGTAGGTGTGTATAGTCTTAACCTGAGACTTGCATCGCTAATACTTACGATAATCGATAAACTTTGGTCTTGGTGGTAGGGGGCTTTAACCGGTTCTGTGTACACCGCTTCTGGGTTTATCAGAGAGTCGTAGTGTATTGGGTGTGATGTCGAGACGGAAGTGTCACTTCAGTCATATTGGAGTTGATGTCACGCAGGATATGGTACTAGTGCTCTTGAGTGTTGCGCAACCAATCGGGATATTGTGACCAGGTCATGTATATCCGATTATAGAGACTATGTTACCAGACATCCGACATGTGCTTCGGACGGGGCAGACACTTATCCAGCCCCAGCCCTAGCACGTGATTATCCGATACTGGGCCGATATACACAATACTACGGTATACTACGCTTGATACAGATCTATATATTCCTGTAAGAATATTTCTGGAGAATTGGGTAGGCATGGCGCTTTGCTAGAAGCCAACCTTGTCTTGTAAATCGATATAAACGTAGTACGAGGTACTTACGTGTTCGGACAGTCCGACGATCGTATTTACTGCCAACATATCCGGAGATCTCATGGGTCGCTTCCTGAAGATTCACCGATGATGTATAACTCGCACTTTATTAATCTAGGATTAATTAGAAGAGAGAGAGATAGAATTAATCTGGGATTAATTCGGTGAGAGAGAAAATTAATCTGGGATTATTTACGGAGATTTTTTATCTGGAATAAAGTATTAATTAAAAGAGAGAGAGCGATTAATTTGGAATTAATCGATAAAATAATATATTCGATATATTATTAGAAATTGGATTTCGACGCGGAATTAAAATTAGATTTTAATTCGGGCGAGCGAATTAATTTAGAATTAATTCGTTAGCGACGTGAATAGTGAATTCGCTAGGCGTAATCACTTAATTACGACGCGACGGAAAATTCGTTAATTTGGAATTAGCGAACCCGAGCCCGAGAGTGATTGCGAGCGCATTCGCATTTCGAATTCGAGCGCGGCACGCGAGTCACATCAAGCGTCAAATCGTTTGTCACATCATGCGTCAAATCAATTGTCACTTTGAGTGATGTGATATGACATGTTGTCACTTTATTAAAGTGACATGATGTGAATATAGAAAGGTGATTGTTTGAAAGTTGATAGGACTTGTGTATATATATTTTATTCATTTACTTGGTAAATGGAATAAAGATATATGTATATAAAAATCATTTTCTCTCTCTTGGACCATGTGTAGTACACGGTTTTTGGCAAATCTTTGTGCCATTCACGTGACTCTTGCTTGTTCACGTTTTTGGCCTAATTTTGAGACTAGATTCATGTGACACTCTCTCACTTTCTTTTGGTCTTCACGGTTTTAGGTATATGGGAGCCAAAACCTTCCATCTTCTCTCTCGGTCTTGGACCGTTTTTCTTCTCCTTCTTGTTCTGTTTTCTGCCGTAAATGGAGAAGCAAGATAATGATTTTTGTGGCAAAAATCAAGTGCTAGCACACCTTGAGCATACATAGGTGATAGGGAAGTGTCTTCATGAGCTTGGAAAGCTTGAAGCTTTGAGCTTCAATGGAGTCTTGCATGGCCGATTCTTGGAGGTTAAAGGAGGACTCAAATCGCACAGCCCACTGCAAGGAGAAGGTACTGCCGAGCTCTATGGAGGATCAAAATCGCACCTTGTTCTTCAAACATCAAAACCGAATTCAATGTGAGTTGATTCCGCCATCTCCTTTGATGTGTTCATATGTCGTTTTTATGCTTTGTTTGTGATCCTTGGGACTTTGATTTAACTCCAACATATCTATGTACATAGATTGAGAAAACCCTAACAACCTCTTAGATCTATTACGGTAGATCTTAATACCGAGGATGTAGGCTGCTTCTCCCAAATCTTTCATGGAGAAATTCTGAGATAACCATTGCTTGGTGGCTTGCATCATGTGAATATCATTCCCGATGATTAATATGTCATCTACATATAATACAAGAAATACAACAGCACTCCCACTATTTTTCCTGTAAACACAAGGCTCGTCTACATTTTTGAAGAAGTCAAATTCTTTTATTGTCTCATCAAAGCATATATTCCAACTTCTAGAGGCTTGCTTGAGTCCATAAATGGATCGTTTAAGCTTGCTGTAGGACATAAAAATCGGTGACGATGTTCCAGACTCGCGGCCTGGTTAGGAGTACGGAGTAGCCCGCAATGGAACTAAACCGAACAAATAAAATGTAGTCGCCACCCAGTGTGAACTGGGAAAATGATTTAAGGCCACCCATCGCAAGGGAAGACCTCAAACCGTTGGGTTCAGAATGGTCTCTTACTTATGCCACTTGTAATGAACGGATTTGTGCAATAATATAACCAAGTCTACGCAACAATAACCTACATCCAAGTTCGCATACGACCTATATCTAAGTTTGCATATAACCTATGTCTAAGTTTGCATGGAAAAAAGTAAGTCGAAATAACGGCAAGCACGCAATCTCATGAACATATTGAATTATTAAAGTGAAAAAAAAATAACAACCTAAACATAAACATAAATTAAATTCCTAATGCGAAAGACATAACTAATCATGCTTTGAAATAACCAACTAAATCATGCATAAAAATAAATAACATACTAAACGACTAAATCATGCTTAGAAAAATAAATAATATACTAAACGACTAAATCATGCATAAACACTAGATTGGATGAAACAAAATATGTGTGTCTCTCAAGTGGTACGTGGAGTTGTTTCCCAAGTACAAACCGCACTACCGTCCATTCGGATTCGGCTATGGAATTTACGTTTGGGTTTCCATCCGATATACCACGAGAGATAACACATATTTCATTCATCCCATGGTCATAGCATGCACCAATCAACAATACTCATGCGGAGTAAAATAAGAAGATAAATAAAGGAGAATAAATAAAAAGGGTACCCTCAGGTTTAACCTCTTAAGTCGTCTCTTGGAAGTGCGTTACACGGTTGTCAGAAGGGTTGATGCTCCGCAACTTTTCCAATTTACTAGTTCGTTGTTTTCCTTCGTTACCTCGTTGTTTGGGCTGCTGTTTTGTTCTGTTTTATGCGGTGGATGTGCAATTTTTCTGGACTGGTTTGCTAGTTTAAAAGTGCGGTTTTTCAGGGCAGAATTTTTGGTAATGATGGTGCAGTTCATGGGCTGATTTTTTCGTGAATACATGGCTGTTTTGAGGGGTTTTGTGCGTGAATTTGAGGGGCAGTTGCGAAGGGTCTTGTGCGTGAAGTTGGGGGCTGTGTTGAGGGGTTGTTGCTTGTGTGCGTGAGTGGGTGAGGTCAGTGAGGTTGTGAGTTAGTGCATGGACTGTGTGCTGCTGAAGGTTTCACGTGGTCAATGTGGGATTGAGACGTGAGGATGATGAGGAGAGTGGTGAAGGGTGTTTGTTACGTGGCTATTGGGTGCTTCATGCATGGGACGTGTGGCTTTAGGGTTTATTTGTTTGTTCCAGCCGAGAGAAGATGAGGGATAGAGGCGTGTTTAGGCTAGGGTTTCTTTGTGGTTTTTATTGTTTTTGTGTTTTGGTTTGGAGAGAGAGAGGCCAAGAGAGGAGGCCGTGAATATTAGGGTTTATTTCTTCTTTTGTGAGTGGACGTTAGAATGAGCTAGGTGTGTGAAGGGTTGGTTTATACTTCTTTTTATAGGCAATGGTTGGGGTTTACCTTATGGGAATATGGAAAGAATATTGCAATTATAGGGATATCTTTTAATTTGTGCATCATAAGGAAAATATCTCTTCATTTTAGGAAGGTAAATTGATTTGATTTAATTTTATTTTATTTAGTTTAGGAAGGTGATTTAATTGGATTAGGAATGTGATTTATATGATTTGATTTGATTCTTTTAATTTGGGAAGGTGATTTATTTGGATTTCAACATGTGTTTAATGTGTGGATTTATTATTTTGGATGTGTTTTAATGGGCTTGGGCGTGAGCTAAGGGGATTTGGGCGTGGGTTCGGTTCTTTTGGTGGGCTTGGTGTGTGGCTTGGTGGTGTGTGGGCTTGGTGTGTGGCTTGCAGGGGTTTGGGATGAGGATGAATTTTAAAACAGAGGTCCAACGAGCAAACCCACAGCTAAGCAAACGAATTTAGTCCAACAAGATATCAATTTCTGACTTTTCCCTTCCGACGTCCGTTTCCCGCGACTTCCACAACTTAAAGAGGTAGTGTCTCCATGTGAGACTCATCATCGGGACTTATATGCAAAAATACAGTGCCTACAGTCGCCCCCACTTTGATGGGACTTGTGCAGTGTGTGACAATGACAATCCTATCAAAGTTATGCAATGTATTTTTACTTACCTGGCTCGCCAGCTGTTGCTTGACTTTTTGGTTGCTTTGAACTGAGTTGATATGGTGGCGAGGTGCTGCGACCTCGAGGTTCATCCCTGCAAGATGTTGTGATCTCTATGAATCACTACCGAACTGAACTGATGAGAGGTGGTCCATTTTCGAACCGTTACTCAGTTGAGATTATGGTCTATTTCCAAACTGTGCTCAATTTCCAGAGTACCATTTTCGGCATGCTAAACCTCATTTCCGAAGTGTCACGATTGTGATAGTTTTCCATTTCCGAACCGTGCTCCATTTTCGGAGTGTCATTTTCGGCGTCTGATGTGATAATGGTCCATTTTCGAACCATGCTCCATTTTCGGATTGCCATTTTCGGCGTCTGATGTGATAGTGGTCCATTTCTGAACCGTGCTCCATTTTCGGAGTGCCATTTTCGACGTCTGATGTGATAGTGGTCCATTTCCGAACCGTGCTCCATTTTTGGAGTGCCATTTTCAGAGTCTGATGTGATAGTGGTCCATTTCCGAACCGTGCTATATGAGAAAGGGTAGACTGGTTGCCCCCAGTCTCGGTTCATCTTTATGTTCTTTGCTGCTTTTTCATTAGATCAAGGTAGATCTCTTGATGTGATGTTACATACCAACACATTGTATTGCTTCTCACGAGATAATCCTGATAGCTAAACATATGTTCGTCCTCAACGAATGCTTTGGGTCGAAACCATAGAACCTTGAAAGTACTTAATACACTCAAATCCGATCATCTGAAAGAGTGATCTGAACTAGACTCTTAGTGTGTGTGTGACGAGGCTCCTTCGCAGCTTAATCCTTAAGTAAGCCAATTCGATGATTTTGTCTCGGAGAATTGGATCAGTGGGTCTAACCAACCGAGATGTCTCGATCATACTCTGTGATTACTTCCTCGTACTCAACATGATATGGTTTTCTTCTTTTTTTCTTTCGTCTCTTTCTTCATTTCTTTTAATTTTGATTTTCTTTTTCTTTTTTTTTCTCTTTTCTTTCTTTCTCTTTTTTCCGACACACCTACCCTTTAAGGTAGCATTTCTCCTCATGGTGGTCCTAATACTCGTCCACGGGTAGCTTCACGTTTATCGGTTATAGGTTGTCTATTTTTCCTTTTCTTTTCAGAGACTTTTTTCTTTGTTTCCAACCATATCACATATCGTAGCATAAGTAAACCAGGATGGACATCTAGGCAAACGGCCATTCACTGATCCGACGTCTCTTCAACTAGTCATTTCGCCAACTACTCAGGCTTCTACTGCTAAGATCCGGTAATCAATACCTCAAACCGTTGGGTTCGGAATGGTCCCTTACATATGCCATTTGTAATGAATGGATTTGTGCAATAATCTAACCAAGTCTACGCAACAATAACCTACATCCAAGTTCGCATACAACCTATATCTAAGTATGCATATAACCTATGTCTAAGTTTTCATGCATAAAAGTAAGTCGAAATAAAGGCAAACACGCAATCTCATGAACATATTGAATTATTAAAGAGAAAAAAAATAACAACCTAAACATAAACATAAATTAAATTCCTAATGCGAAAGACATAACTAATCATGCTTTGAAATAACCAACTAAATCATGCATAAAAATAAATAACATACTAAACGACTAAATGTATTTGAAGTTTGCAATGTATAATGACCATGCTGTTTTGGACAACAAAGGATCTGATTATTATTTTTATCATATAAATACAAAGAACTATTCTTAATATTAATACAAAAACCTTTTGTATCTAATACAAAAAGTGATATAATATTAGCGACACATCCCGGTACAAAATGACAGTCATATAACAAAAGTGTCCCATTCGGCAATGAGATCTCGCATACTCCCACTGCAACTGCATCCAAAGAGTCTCCACTCCCGAACTGCAACTGCATCTCTCCAGGCTTCAGTTTCCTACTTTCCTTCAGCACCTGCAACGAATTGCAAATGTGAATGGGACAAGCAGAATCTAAAATCCAGCTGGATGTAACGGCTTCACAAGCCAAAGATAAATCAATAACTAGAAAAATAAAAGTACCTGATGTAGAAGCTCTGTCTCTCCTCACTTGGGCAATGTAATCAGGACAGTTCCTTTTCCAGTGCCCGACTTTGCCGCAGTGGTGGCATTTGTCTTCAGAAGCCCTTTTGGGCTTAGAACTCTTCGCCTGTTGTTGAGGACCCAAAGCCTTCTTCTTCTTCTTGCCTTTCTTGTTCTTTCCCTTGGACCATCCTTGGGAAGAAGCCGAAAGAGAAGTAGTTCTATGAGGGCGAGTCGGTACTCCCTTCTTAAGGTCCTCTTCTGCCGTGAGCAACATCCTATGTAGCTCTTGGTAGGTACAGACAGTCCCGTGCATGTTGAAGTACATCACGAACTGGCGAAATGAAGCTGGTAGTGAACCAAGAATGACACTCCTACCAAGAATGTCATTCAAGATGAGATTATGTTGCCTCAATTGATCGATCAAATCGATCATCTGAAGAACATGTGGGCTAACACTCTACCCCTCATCCAGATGCGCATGGAACAGTTCCATGGTGACTTTGTGAACAATCACTTGTTCCTGGTTCTCAAACGATTGTCTCAATCGCGTCATCATACTATAGGAATCTAACATACCATAGTACTGTTGCTTGAGTTTCGGAGACAGTGAACTAAGGATGTATGATTTAACCCTTAAATCATCATCCTTCCAAGTTTCAAAAACTTGGCGTTCCTCCTCCGAAGCATCCGCACCCACTGCAAGGGGCAACAGACCCTCAAGAACATAACCCAGCTTTTCGAAATCGAGGACAATCCTCAAATCCAATTCCCAGTCTGCAAAGTTCTCAGCGCCTTTCAGTTTGTTCGCATCAAGCATACGCACAAACTGATTTGTGGATTGTGCCGCCATCGCCAATCTATCATATAGATCACGAAAAACGGTTAGCAGAAATAAAGCAGTTTCATATAATATCAAAAGCATAAACTAGATCATGGATTTTTAATCTAAAAATGCCCCTCCCACTAAATCATGCAATACTGTAATCCCAAAACAGAATACAAATATTTAATAATTAAATTAAATACTAATAGTGAAAAGTGGATCCCGTGAATATATTTCGGCTCACAGCAGAGGCACGGTCTCGCCCACGTATATTCATCAGGTAGACAACTCATTTGTCAATCATTCACTAATGACTCCTAAGTATCCGGTCCTGGCTGTTTCTCGTTGTCGCTGCGAAGGCAGGCCCACAAGGAGACGTACCAAGGTTAAACTCGTCAATGATAAACTCAAGTTACTTACGTAATCCTGACAGCTAGGGCACGTTCAGAATTCCGCTTTTACTTGAATTTACCTAGTATCTGATATACATCCGGTATAAATAAATCATTATCGGCTACATCCTCACAGCAGAGGCACTGTCTCGGATGTAGTCACAAAGAAGTATTCATAAACCGTATTGACAAGACGGACCATATAACATGCATCAAATACATAATTACATTCAAACCTTATTAATTAGGGATTTTCCGCTAAGTGTCATACACCCTAAATCTAACCAATTTAGATCCTAATAAGCATGCATAAAGTCTAGAAAACATGATTAAACATTGATTCAATGAAGGCTAATCATATTAGGTGGCCTAGAATCAGACTCGCTCTGATACCATTTTGTAGGGGTTTGTAGGGGGTGAGTCCGGTAACGCAGCGGAAGCGGTGAAAATCCGATTTTCAGATTTCAAAACTTTTTCTCAAATTAATTAAATAAACATATTTATTTAACATTCCAATAATCAAATTATGAAAATAAATTCAATAAATCATATTTAAGTGAATTTACCGAAATACCCTTGCTTTGTATTTTTGTCCATTTTAGTCCGAAATTGATCTAATCAATTTTGAATGATTCTAAATCATTTCTAAGATGAAATTATGATGCTCAAAACATCAAAACACCAAAATCCCCAAATTTCTCTCACAAGGCCGAGAGCACCATAAGGGAGCACAATTGTGCACTTTGTCATTTCATGTCTCAAAACACATCTAAATGTTATCCAATGAACATGAAACTTTATATGCATCATATACACACACAAATACACAATATATATGAAAACCCCCAAATTTGGAGTTAGTCATGAACCCTAATTTTTTAATTTCCACAAATTGGACAAATTAGACCAAATACATTAAATCAATTACTTCAATCATCATTCTTCCATCCAATCCAAGTCTCAACACAATGAAACAACTCAAGATCAAATCTAGGTCATCTAAGAGTGGGTCAAAAACTCTAGATTAGCAACATGGTTTCCAAAACCTTAAAAGAATCCTTACAACTACAATAGTCACAAGTTTCCTTCACAATACATGCTCAACACTTCAATCAAAACTACCATCAACAAAAACACAAATAAATAAAGAAGGAATTAATCTAAGAACATCACATGTTGAAGTCTAGAACCTAAGGAACATATTCCTCTCTAATAGCAAGTGTGAAAAACTTACTAAAATTCCAAGCTTTCTTTAATCTTTCTTTCTTTCTCAAGCTTTCTTTAAGTTTCTTCAATGGAGTTTTCTCTTTCTTTAAAGTGTATTAGGTTAACAATTAAATGAAATGAAAAACAATATATACTTGTAACATTTTCACCTTGGCCGAAAATCAAAGGCAAATACAAGAAATTGTAATTTCAATTTCATTTCAATTATCATTTAATCAACTTGCATAAATATCAAAAAACAACTTTATTAGATATTTTATTAAAGTCAACAAAAGCAACTAATATCATTTACTTAATATATCCTAATGTAAGATATTTATATTTTAATTAATTTAATCATTTAATAATTAAATAATCAATTAATTAATCAAATACAAATATATTAAATATATGTATAATATTTACATTAAATATTAAAAACATATATTCATTTAGGATATAAGTCAAATAACTCATTTTGACTATTAATTAATGTGTATTTAAATTAATCAAGTATTAAATGTAAATACATAAAAATTAAGCAAATGACTATCTAGTCTCTTTAGCACGTATCTTGCGTTTAACTTTTAAACGACTTTATAAATAATCAATATTATTTATTAATGTTGCTCTAGTGCTCTACGAGTATGTTTCATTATTGAGACTCTCTAGATTCATGTATATCCGTCACGAAATCAAATTTCGTGTCCATAATCTATCCACCCGTAGATTATGACGATCACGGATAATCTCGCTGAACCATACCAGTCGAGGTCATGGAAAATGTATAATTCCTCCGTCACAGGTATCCGGATAAATCCCAGAGATATAGATGTAAACGTCAAATCTCTATCGGGATTATCCAGTCGACTATTCTATTAGCAATCTCTAAAAGAATGTTTAGAACTAGCTTCTAAACTTTACCACGGGCCCATGGTTTTATCTGATTGCTAATCATATGGACTACCTATGCTCTGATACACAGAACTGACGGATCCTATCTGATACACATAGGACACCTGAGGATCTGTCTACACCCAACGAACAGGCGGAGGTCTGATCAAAATAGATCGGTGACGTGACTGCCGTCTAAGTGTAGAAGATGTCTCATGTGCCCACAATGGCATCTCAAGTCTAAGAATCACAAGTTCTACTCAACCCAAGAAGATTCTTATTGACGCTGGTGTACCATCCATTAAGAATCTTCGGTGAGTCGTTCAGTGTTTATCCGCTATAAACACCTACACGTCTATACTAGTCTCCAAGACTAATGGTTCATTGAGAAACCATTGGAATCATATATTCCAGTATACGACATGTACCGATCTCAACGGGTTTACTATACTGACCAAGTAGTGTAACATTGACCAGGAACTGTCTGAGAATGACAACGTCATGATACTTCTCAATGTCCGTTGCGACGCTTTTGAAACTGTATCATGACTAATCATTCTAGGGTCATTACGTCTTTACCATTAATAAGATAGATTATATTATAGAAACTGCATATATTATTCATAATAATAATGTTTTATAGAAGTATTTAACAGAAATACAACCGGGAATTGGCGCTCTGAGCACCAACCCTAACAGTTTTGACATCCATCTGCCAAATCTCATAATCAAAGTGTGCAGCTAGTGCTAGTAAAATTCGAATGGACTTTATCATTGCAACAGGCTAGAAGGTTTCTTCATAGTCAATTCCTTGGATTTTTCTATAACCTTTCGCCACCAACCTAGCCTTATAGGTTTGGATGTTGCCTTATGCATCTGTTTTATGCTTGTAAATCCACTTGCAGCCTATGGTTTTATCGCTTCAGGTGCATCTACCAAGTCTCCATTGATTCGTCATAATTGGTGGGATCGTCATTATCAATGACCTAATCATGTTCCTCATCAATATGGAAACCATATCTTTCAGGCTCATGTCTTTCCATATAGTCAAAGGTATATGGAAAGTGTCTACCCATATAGTCAAAGGTATGATGTTGATAGTGTCATGAATCGTGCTAACCCAAGAATCTCAGATGATTCTTCTGCTGCGGCCACAATCTCAAGCACTGATCACACATATCAACCCACGAACTAGAATACTACTCTTATAAGAAAATATTATCCGAGAGAGTGGCGATTCTCTATTGTATATTTACAAACTTCATGTGTTTCAACAAATGAACCAATCATACCCTTATGACCGAATCTTTTGAACCGGGGAAGGAGAATGTCAAAGTCATTTGATCCACATATAAGATTGTAAAGACCTCAAGTCTGAGGACTAGTAATACAATCGATACATGAAAGTTCTCACAGACACATGGGATAAACACTCCATGTGAAAACTTTCGGCGGTCAGTTCGATGGACACGAGCAACTCATGCATACATGTGATACACCAAGCGGACGGATCTCCGCTAGTAGCCTATGAGATTGGCTACCCCATTTAAGGGCAGATCATATCATCATGCTAGTCTCTCTGCTTTGTGAACGCCCAGATTATTCATAAAACTATGACTAGGAACATTTAAGAGTAACGATTCTCATAAGGAGTAGAAGCCATCGTCTTATTATTCCAAGGGCTTTATTACAGTGTTGATGATTCATATAAGTTATGTAAGACACGTATAATAAATATTGGCATTTTATTAATTAATGAAAATATTACAAATACATGTACATATAGCCCATCCATAAGTTGAGTATAGGGCATATCCCTAACAACAATATACTCGGGTTTAGTGGTGGAGTCCACTATAGTTGACTGCTTTGAGATTTTCCAACTGACAGCTCCGCCATTCATAATAAACAGATATCCTATTTGCGATCTGTTGTCATCCCTATCGGTCTGAAAGCTCGCATCACAGTAACCAATGACTTTCATCTCAGAACAATCTCCGTATGTCAAGAACACATCCTTAGTTATTCTCACATATTTGAGGATTATTTTGACAGCTGCCCAGTGTTGCAAACAAGGATTTTCCTAATACCTGCTCGTTATGCTAAAAGCATAAGAGACATCAGGTCTTGTACATAGCATAACGTACATGATCGATCCTATTACTGAAGCATAAGGTATCATACTCATATGTTCCCTATAAGAATGAGTATGTGGATATTGCTCCTTAGATAATTTGATTCCATGACAAGTAGGTAAATTACCTCTTTTGGAATCTTCCATTTTGAATCTTTTAAAACTTTATCTATGTATGTAGATTGAGAAAGTCCTAACAACCTCTTAGATCTATTACGGTAGATCTTAATGCCGAGGATGTAGGCTGCTTCTCCCAAATATTTCATCGATAAATTCTAAGATAACCATTGCTTGGTGGCTTGCATCATGGGAATATCATTCCCTATGATTAATATGTCATCGACATATAATACAAGAAATACAACAGCACTCCCGCTACTTTTCCTGTAAACACAAGGCTCATCTACATTTTTGATGAAGTCAAATTCTTTGAGTGTCTCATCAAATCGTATATTCCAACTTCTGGAGGCTTGCTTGAGTCCATAAATGGATCGTTTAAGCTTGCATACTTTATTATGATCATCCTTAGATGCAACCCCTCAGATTGTGTCATATAGACTTCCTCTACGAGGTTCCCATTAAGGAAAGCTGTTTTGACATCCATCTGCCAAATCTCATAATCAAAGTGTGCAGCTAGTGCCAGTAAAATTCGAATGGACTTTATCATTGCAATAGGCGAGAAAGTTTTTTCATAGTCAATTCCTTGGATTTGTCTATAACCTTTTGCCACCAACCTAGCCTTATAGGTTTGGATGTTGCCTTATGCATCAGTTTTACGCTTGTAAATCCACTTGCAGCCTATGGGTTTTATCCCTTCAGGAGCATCCACCAAGTCTCAGACTTGATTCTGATACATATAGTCTATTTCGGATTTCATGGCCTCAAGCCACTTAACTGAATCAATGTCACGCATTGCTTCGTCATAATTGGTGAGATCGTCATTATCAATGACTTGATCATGTTCCTTATCAATATGGAAACCATATCTTTCAGGCTCATATCTTTCCCTATCAGACCTTCTAAGTTCATAACCTTGTGGTTATTCCGTCGCTGCCCTGGGTTTAGTTCTATGTTAGTTTGTTCTTCTCGTACCTCATCGAGGTCAAGTCTACTCCTACTATATTTCTTTAGAAGGAATTCATTCTCTAGAATTTAGCGTTTCGTGAGACAAATGTTCTTTGTTTATTTGGGACGTAGAACACGTATGCTCTTGAGTTCAAGGCATATCATACAAACTTACATTTAACTGCCCTATCATCCAATTTGTTAGTTTGTGTGAGCTTAACATATGCGTCACATCCCCAAACTCTTAGATAACTAAGAGAGAATGTTAAAATTAGGAATATGTTTTCATTAATGATTCATAATAACATGGGCTTTTAATATTATGAAGTTGCTCCCACTCAACTATTTTAAAATTTTAAGTAAATCGTATCAACCCCAATATGATGGATTTCTTGTGGGCAAGGATCCCATTATCATCATTTCATAACTCCGACTAGGGCCGGTCATTATAAAATACGATAATTAGGTAGGTTCCCAACCAATTTATGATATAAATCACAATTCCTTGATCATTGGGTTGGGCAATCAAACATGACATAGCTTATGCTAGTCCTTGTTGACACCCAATCTTTGCCACTAAGTTATAGACCACGCCTAAGGGTCGATGCATCTTATGGCTCAGAAAAGTCAAACTATTGTCAATAGTACGATTTAGGGACAAATTGGCATTGGTCAGTATGGTAAAGCCTAGTCCTGCCAATACGGTTTAAGCCCTTTGGGTCTATACTTTACAATGGGAGGCAAATTTTAGACTTAAATTATTATTGAGGATTTTAGCAAGTTTATGTTGGGGTTGGTGCTCAGAGCGCCAATCCGGACCATATTTATGTCTGATTCATGAATACAATCAATTCATTTTTCCATAATATTACTTATTTATAGTTGCACCTCTTGTTTTTATATACGTATTCGATCTGATTACGATTAGATAGAAACTAAATGTGGTTTAGTGATATGTATATAATAGACAAAGGCCCGATAATATATAATGCAGTACACAGTTACAAAATTAGTTTGTAATTGACATTGGGAAGCGTTACTGCTAAATGTATACTAACACGGGTCGGTTAGTTAAATCCATTGAGACCAGTACATGTCGTATATCGGGACTTGGTCCAATGGTTTATCCCAATTAACCATGAATCTGGGGAGAATCGTATAGACGTGTAGGTGTTTATAATGGATAAACACTGAATGACTCATTGAATATTCTTAATGGATGGTACACCATCGTCAATAAGAATCTTCTCGGGTTGAGTAGCATAGTGGTCCTTCGACTTGAGATACCATTGTGGATGTATGAGACATCCTCCACACTTTGATGGCAGTCACGTCACCGATCTATTTAGAGCAGACCTCCGCCTTTTCGTTGGATGTGGACCGATCCTCAGGATATCCTATGTGTATCAAGATAGGATCCGTTAGTTCTGTGTACAGAGCATAAGTAGTCCATATATGATTAGCAGTCTGTTAAATCTGTGGCCACAGTATACTTCGGAAGTGAGTTCCGAATGTTATTTAGAGATTGCTAATAGAAACGTCGACGAGATAATACTTATATAGATTTGACGTTTACATCTATATCTCTGGGATTATCCGGATACCTGTGACGGAGGGATTATACGTATGCAATGAGCTCGACCTGTATGATTCAGCTAGTTTATTCGTTGTCGTCATAATTTACGGGTGGGTAAATTATGGACACGAAATTGGATTTTGTGACGGATATACCTGAATCTAGAGAGTCTCACTAATGAATATACTCATAGAGCACTATGGCAACATTTATAAATAATACTGATTATTTATAAGTCGTTTAAAGGTTAAACGCAAAAGTACATGTGAAGGGACCCAAACCATTTCTTAATTTTTGTGTATTTGTATTTAATGATAGATTTTATCAAATACACATTAATTTCAAATTGTGATATTTGACTAATATCATAAATATATATATATGTATTTGATATTTAATGTAAATATAATACATATATTTAATATATTTGTATTTAAAATAATTATTTAGTTATTTAATTGTTAAATAATTAAATTAATTAAAAATATAAATATCCTAAGTTGTGATATTTATTTAAATGACTTTAGTTGCCTTTGATGACTTGTTATAAAGTTATTAAAGTTGTCATGATTAAAGATAACAAGTTGATAAAGCATTTAAGTGAAACAAAATTAATATCTAGATATTATTTGTATCACAATTTTCGGCCAAGGCTAAAAGTGGGTGATATAAATTGTTTTGTTTCATTTAGGGTTAAATAACTTCAAAAACACTTATCAAAAACTCCATTAAAGTAGACAAAATAAGCTTGAGAGAAAGAAAAAGAAAAACAAAGAAAAAGCTTGGATTTTAGTAAGTTTCTTCAACTTACTATTAGAGAGGAAAATATTCCTTGAGTTCTAGGCTACATACTATGATGTTCTCATGTTTTTCTATTCCTTATTCTTTTTGTTTTTGTTGGATGGAAGTTTGAGGATAGGGTTAAAGCATGTAAAAGGTCATATAATGCTTCTAATATGTTAACAAGCATTCTTTTGATTGTTTAAGAAACTAGTTGTCATTCTAGAGTTATTGACCCACTCTAAATGACCTAGATTTGTATATAGTTATTTCATTGTGGTGAGGCTTGATTGGTGTGAAGAAACTTGATTGAAGTGTTGGATTTAATTGATTTGGTCTAATTTGTCCAATTTGTAGAAATTGAAAAATTAGGGTTTAAGACCTTCTCCAAATTGGGGATTTTCATTTATGTTAGGTATTTGGATTGTATAAGATGCATATAAAATATTGGGTTGATTGGATTTCATCTTCATGTGTTTTGAACACAAAAGGTGCAAAATGCACAATTTGCCCACCAATTGAGGCTCACGACATTTGGACTAAAATGATTTAGAATCATCCAAAATTGTTTTGAACAATTTAGGACTAAAATGAACAAAATGCAATGTTTTGGGGCAATTCGGTAATTACACAAAAATTTGATTTCTTGTGTGTAATTTTCATAATTTGATAATTGGGTAATTAAACAAATCAATTTATTTAATTGATCTAAGAAAAAGTTTGAAATCGAAAATTTTGATTTTCCGCGTTTCCGTTACGTTACCGATTTCCGCCATAAAACCCCATCAGTTTAAGTGAATAACTGTCAAATGGATTCCTCCATTGAAAATTCCCCAGAGGGAGGGTGGACCGAACTCTCTTAAATACCTTTACGTCTTAGGCTTTATTGCCTTGGTGACAGGAATAAATAATAGATCCTCCAAATTAGTCCAACATTTTAAATATGCTTTAAGGTAAGCTTTGAGTAAATGAATATCTAGATGTCTTCACAGCTTTTCCTTTTGGCTATAAAAAGGTAGTGAGTGAAGGAAGACAACAAATCATTATCTAACTCTAGTATACATTTGGTTAAATTAACTTTAGTTTGGAAAGTTTTATTAACGCCTTGGTCCCACCCCACTTGTATCTTTATAATGTCTTTTATTATAAACAAATTATTTATATTTATTAGCCTTAAAGGTAATAAATCTCTAAGTTCATCACGGAATAATTACTTAGGTAAGGGATAAGCAATACACTCTCTATTTCCTTAGAAAGTCTCTAGATGCTTGCACCCTAAAATAATCATGCCAATTCTAATCATACATAGAATCATCAAGCATATGAGTTTTAATATGTTGGAATTAATTTAGGCATTAAATAACTTTGATTAATATTTAATTATGATATTGTATTTTATTTTAATCAAATAAATTTACTATTCACATTTTTTTACAGATGCGTGAACTTTAAATGCAATTTCACAATTCAAATCATAACCAAATCATGCAAAACTTGTACCTACAAGTAATTTCATGGTGTTAACTTTCCAACGAGCTTTTACACACCCAATATCGAGTTCAAATGAGAGAGCACTAATCAAAACAAAAACGGCACGAACCGACACTGTTGGGAAGCGGCCGCGAGTGCACAGCAGAAAATTAAAATCATGATGCTGCCATCCATTTGCCCAATACCCATTTGTTTTTATTATTCTACAAGCCTAGGCATGTTACTATATATTCTAAGCATAAAAACTCATAAAACATGCAAAAAAACATAAACTTAAACATGCTAACTATCATAAGAACTCTAATTAAAAATAAAGAAAGAAAAAACTTACTTGAACCGAAGACTCCTCCAGTCCTCCCTCCAATCTATAAGCTTTTCTCGAACTCAGCAAGCTCTTCCACGTTCCAAAGAGCCACCCAAGTGTGTGGCCTCCAAAGGTGCACACACCAAAGCAAAACTCAACGGCAAGACTACGCCTTGAGTACACGGGTATTTTGCCCTTGGTGCTAGCCTAGGCAAATACCTCAAAACTTTTAACTTGAGATTCCTCTAGTCAATAAGACTTTAGGATCCTCAAAATCAGTGGCTTACTCTTAAACTTTAGAGTTGCTCACTTATATAAACCTAAGATATGAAAGGTTTTGGTGTAAAAATTTGTAAAGAATTCTTTGGGTTTATATAGGTGCTCCAAAGACAACAAAATTAATTAAGAATCCGATGTGGGATAAATGCTAATTAAATCTTAGCCATTGGATCTTAATATAGTGGTTTAATGAGATTATAAAACCATAATAAGAGTTTGGACCGAATTGGAATTCAAAACAAATAAAAAATAATAATAATAAAAAAAACGAAGATGTTTTTTTTTTTCTTATTCATTTTTCCAATTCCCAAAGTTCCCCTATCTTCATTCACCAATCCTTAAGCCACTTTGGAACCTCATAAATGATTTGTTCAATAATTAAACATATTGAACCATTTATGAACAATTCCTACAGCAATCATATATGATGTTAAATTTATACTGTGCACTGTTAACCATTGATTTCGACTTTGTTGTGTATGACCTTTTGGGTTCCTCTCAAGTTGGACATGAAATGAATCGTGATAATTTAATCGAATATAAATTATCCTCCGATCATATGGTCGTTCAATTTCAATGACCAAGGTTGACATCTAGCAATATGCCAAAGCCCCCAAATGAGAATGAAAGATATATATACCCATTATGTATGCGATTTACATATGATATGGTCCATCGCCTCACTGTATCCCCCCACCGTTTGACCTGGGTATGGAAAATGTCTACCCATATAGTCAAAGGTATGATGTTGATAGTGTCATGAATCGTGCTAACCCAAGAATCTCACATGATTCTTCCGCTGCGGCCACAGTCTCAAGCACTAATCACACATATCAACCAGTGAACTGGAATACTACTTTTATAAGAAAATATTATCCGAGAGAGTGGCGATTCTCTGTTGTATCTTTACAAACTTCATGTGTTTCAACAAATGACCCAATCACACCCTTATGACCGAATCTTTTAAACTGGAGAAGGAGAATGTCAAAGTCATTTGATCCACATATAAGATTATAAAGACCTCAAGTCTAAGGACTAGTCATACAATCGATACATGAAAGTTCTCACAGACACATTGGATAAACGCTCCATGTGAAAACTTTCGGCGGTCAGTTCGATGGACATGAGCAACTCATGCATCCATGTGATACACCAAGCGGACGGATCTCTGCTAGTAGCCTATGAGATCAGCTACCCCACTTAAGGGCGGATCATATCATCATGCTAGTCTCTCCGCTTTGTGAACGCCCAAAGGGCTTTATTACAGTGTTTTATGATTCATATAATATATGTAAGACATGTATAATAAAGATTGTCATTTTATTAATTAATGAAAATATTACAAATACATGTACATATAGCTCATCCATAAGTTGGGTATAAGGCATATCCCTTATAAGAAGGCCAAAAAACACCGATCAACATGAACAATCAAGAACCTAAGCCTTTGGAATTTGCACCACCAATTCCCATTCGAGACAAAACAATTCTGGTGGTTGACAGCTTTATATCATGCAATGTACTTCCTCCCTTACCTGTAAATGCGTATTGTTGGGGCAGTTGTGGAACCCCTAGGGTCGGATCAGTGCCCCGGGCAGCGGAAATGTGTCTATCCCATGGAAATCAAGTATTGGTGTAATTTTAAATTATTTAATTGAATAATATATTCCATTACGATTGTATAGGAAAAAATCGGACTGACTCGGAGTCCAGAAGCTCCAGAACAAGCAAAAACAAAATCGGCGCGCGCCAAGGGCCCGACGCGCGTGACGTACATGTGCTACATTGCGCGCGCTCACTATAGCGCCCAGGTCTGTCTTCTATTTTTTTTTTTTTTTTTCTGTTTTCATTTCAAAATTTTTCATTTCCTTCGCCTCACATTCCAGTGAGCTGAAGGAATTAGGGTCTTTGACCCTAATTCTTTCTGATTCTCTATAAACACTTCAAAAACACCCAAAATTAATTTCTAAATTCAAAACCAATATTAACACATGTTATAGAATAAAAATCAAGTTTTTCAAAATATTAAATATTTTTACAAAAACATAATTTATTCTAAATACGCACTTGCGTAAATTTTGAATCCAATACACAAACCAAATTAGAATCCCAATAAGAAATGTCTCGTGAACAATTCTAGGTCACCGAAAGGTGATCAAGTGATTCTAGAATGGTAGCTATAGCTCTAAGCTTTAATCTAGAGTTCCAAACTCTTATTAATTGTTCCATGTCCAACATGAACATCTTTTACCTAATTACAAGCATGTTGTGTTTATACTTCTAAAGTATTCTAATACAATTGATTAGCCTTATTTCAACATTAAGCTATGTGATCATGCATCTAATACAAAAATGAACATAACTTAGGAGAAGATCAAACATTACCTAGTAAGCTTTATGCAAGATCCAATCTACTTCTCATTTGTTGAAATTGTTGGAGAACCTCCAAGGTGTACTTCAAGATCCAACCTTGATTTCCAATGCTAGCAAGCTTCACTTCAAGATCCAATCTTGATTTCTCCTAGATAAAATGTTATAGAGACCCCACAAGCTTCTCTAACACTTCTCTAACTTAGGCTAATTCTCTAAGAATTTACTTGTATTTGAACTTGTTATTTTTCTAGTAATTAAAACCTTCCTAAAGCTTGCTATTTATAGCAAAACTTAGGCAATTTTTAATTAATAAAAGTTGTAATCAACTTTTAAGTGGGCTTAATCTAATTTATCGAAATATGTATAATTAGGTGTGACTAATCTCCACTGTCTCCAACTTTTATTTAATCCAATTAAATCAAGCCAATGATTAGGAAATGGATTAGTTAAATGTTTGCCAGTTTGATTTAATCCAATTAAATAAAGCCAATACCACCTATTTTTACATATTTACAATTACCATAATATCCTTGAATCTTTGATGAATACAGAGGCGCTGCCTAGTATTCATCAAACTCTTGAATCTTTGAAGGCACAGCTTAGTACTTGCAGGTTTGTGAAAAAAAAAAGTTTTATAAAAATTTAATCTTAATTTATTTTGGGAATTAATAAGGAAAGGTGGGACTATATAGTTTTGTGGTTTTGATACTTGATGTTATTATTGACTGAAAAGTACCATTTAAATAATTTGAAGTTCATTTCTTTGTTTTGTAAGGTGCGTATTATCTCTTGTTTATACTAAAAAAATTGGAATTTTGCTATCAACTGAAATTGGGTTTGCTCCAAAATGTGTTTTTTTTTTTTTTTTTTGTGTTTGTGTTTGTGTGGGCTGGAGAGATTTCCCCAGGGTTTTGTGTTTGCATACAACATTCCAGCTGGTGTCAGGATAAAAAAAACTAATAAATTTGGAGCTTTTGATGTGAATCTGGTTAAGAGAGAAATATGAAAACTTTGAAAACTTTTTTTTACAATACATTGGAGTCTCGGAGAGTGCCAAGAGTAGTTATTGGGTTCATTTTGAAGGTTTGATTGGCTGCTAAAGGTGTTGTTCTTGCTTTTACGACAGTAAGGGACTGATTCTTATTTGGATTGAGATGTTGAAGTTTTTGAGCTTGAAATGGTAGGTGTCAAGATTTTGGTAGTGGGTTTTTAAATAGAGTTCATAGACAATGCAAAAGAAAAAAAAGAGTGGTGAAATTGGTGTGTTGGGCAATAAGTTTTAATGAAGTCACATTGTGGACAAGTTGTAATAAACTGATTGTAGCTTGAGTTTTGATTTCCAAATGATGAACCGTAAATTTCTTAATAAAGTAGAGATATAAGAGAGTATCATAATCAAAAATTAAAATTTTTGGACTTAAGATGAAGTCATACCGAAATTTTGAATTTGGGTGACCTGTTGCGAATACACCAGTTTTTTTTTCTACCAAACCCCTGAATTTCGCCTTAGTACTTGAGTTTCCGAAATTGAAACTAAGATCCGTAAAAACCAACATAAACTAGACACAATAAGGTCCTTTCTATTAAAATTTCAGCCCTAAATTCCATACCAATTACGTGCAGTGAATTTTCGAAGTTAACTGTTGAGCAGAGGATTTTAACGGTTGGCAGAATTTGGAATTTCGTTATCACACTTGCGTAACTCGAAACATGAGTCGTAAAATTCATAGATGCCATAAATATATCATATGCCATAAATATATCATATATTCAGAAATATTAAGAGTCCATGCATTACATATTCTTTTATGTCTTATGAAAATATTTCGAGTTATAGAAACTAACAATTGTTTTTGGCTTTAGATCGATGCCAGGATACTCGACGGTCCTCCACACCGTGTACCGCTCTCAATTTCCATAGCACTGTGAGTGGATATTTTGTTTTATGGTTTCTTGACTTATGTTTTAAATTTTTTTCAAGTTTTAAAGTTTTAAATTAATGAAAAATATGCATGAAGTTTTTATATGTTTCCTTCTCAGCGCTCATTTTATATTTTCATGATATGTTTCCGCTGAGATGATCGATGATATTATGTTTCCACCCCGATGCTCGTTGCATATTTTTTTATATGTTTTTATAACTCATCATATGTTTCCGCCGGGGTGCTCGTTAGGGTCTCATCCATCAGAAATGGATTGACCCGCTACCTTGTCGACAAGGGATCATTCGTTCCTCGCTCAGTCTATACGTGCGACTTGGGCTTTGAGCGCTTGATATGTTTTTTTACGATACATGCATGAAAAATGATTTATTGATATGTTTTAGAATTTTTTTTTTATAGTTTGTTATTTTTAGTATCCACTCACCAGGTCGTTCAAACGATCTTACCTCCCCCAACTCCACAGTTTGTTTTGCAGGTAACTTTATCTGGTGAGCCACAACCGAATAAGAGCCTGAGATCGAGGAGTTGAGTTTACCAGTAGTCACTAAAGTATGAGTCTGTCATGCTAAGGTTGTGGTTCGCATTCAAATAGAATGCATGTAAGTCGGTGTGAGTCAAGTCTAAAGTTTATGATGTTATTTGTATGAGGTATAAGTATTTATTTAAAGTCAATAAGTTGTTCGTACATAAATAGTTTAATAAGTGTCTGTTATAGTAACATAGTCAAGAAAGTTTAGAAATTGTCAAAGGCTCAGGGTGGTGGTGAGGATCCATCACCTGCCAGTAACGTCTCCGCACTAGGGATATTTCAAAATCTTTGTAACATCCCCGATTCGGGAGATGTTACCGGCAGGGGATAGACCATACTAACCCCATAAGCCTCTGACTTCTAACCATGAACATATATTAATATTCTTTTCTTTATTTAAATATCTTAAGTATGAGACCGTAGCTCAAGTTAAAAAAAACATAACATAAAACTCAACGTCAATGACTGTACTCAATAACACACTTTCACAATGATTATTTCAAAATAAAAAATAATAATAATACAAAACTTTTGCTTGATTCTGACTCGACTCTCACTCTTCCTGACTTTAAATGATGGATTTCATACCCTAGTGACTACATCAGTATCCGTCCTCCCGAGCACATCCTCCGAGAATACCTGCAACAACAGAGAACTAGGAGTGGGGGGGTTAGATCGTTGTACGATCTAAGTGAGTGGACAAAAAACTGAAATACTGATAAAAAAAAATATTTGGTTCTAAAATCAAAATTCCAGAAATGACTTTATATGAAAACTCTTTTTGAAAACTTCGTCTGAAATCTCTTTTATAAAACTTATCTTTCTGAAATATGCTTTTGAAAGTCTGGTTTTGTAAGCTTGTATCTAAAAGATCTAAACTGGACAACTATTTCTGAAACGTCTGTTTTCTTAATACTGTTTCTAAAATCTGATTTCTGAAAACTATTTTCTGAAAAACCTGTTATCTGAAAACTGATATTTCTCTGAAAAACTTGACGTATGGGGGCGATACGTATCGTCGTCCCCCCATACGCCTAACTAGAGGCAGGAGTGAAAATCCATGACTTTGGGGCATTATGTATCGCCGTCCCCCAAAGCATGCCACTACTGTCCCTGAAACTAGTCGTCTTGGGGTGTTACGTATCGTTGTCCCCCAAGCCACTGAACTACAACTGGGGGTGCGGATCTATGCTACCATCCAAGCTCTGAAACTAGGATCTAGGGGCATTTGTCATCCCTAGTCCTAAATTAGGATATGGGGGCGTTACGTATCGTTGTCCCCTCAGTCCCCTACATGTGCATATGTGCTGTCCGTCAATTCCATATCTAGATAAAGTTACATACTGAGGTGGATTTATTCCCAATGCCTCGAAAACATAACAATCATGATTTGAATCTCAAAACTGTATAAAACACTTTCTTTCATAGCATCAGAAAATCAATGTGGCTAACGCCTTAAATACTGAAAGTAAGTCTGTGTTTAAATAACATAAATGAAAAAAAAATCAACTGGGAAAAAGAGTGTCCACTCATTGTTAGGAAATATGGCTGGCATTACTCGCTTGCTGAGAAAACTCAGGTTCCTGCGATGATCTACATTGGATAAACTAGATTAGAAATGGACTAAGAAACACACTACAAAATTAGGCTAAAATTTGCTTATTCAAGTAAGTGTTATCACTCCGTGGGTATCGTACATATATCATGATGTAATATGTATATACGAGTTTATACGGGACTTATAGGGTAGCCTCTAACGCGTTCAGGTGAAACTAAGATGGTTTGTAATTATTTTTGGCAATTATTTGACCAAGCATCGTGACGCAATGCAGTGCGCGTCGTGACGTAAATCATCCAGAGATGTGCCCAAACTTTTGCCTTGTGCTTCGTGACATAAATATCTTACGCGTCATGACACGAAACAGAACAGAAGCATATCTGGGAAAATTTTCGGATCACGTCGTGACACGAGGCTCTCTGCGTCGTGACGCACGACCAAATTCTCTCTAAACTTTATGCTTTCCTCCACACCAATTTCCTTAACACTTAACCCATATCATCACATAAGTAATGACCTCAACCAATCACTAAAACCATTAATATCATTCTCAATGCCAAATTATATTCAACCTATCATCTATTCTTCATCCCATTCCCAAAATTTAACAAATGGGTATTTCCCACAACCACTACTTCCTTATCACTAAACCCACATAAATGTGAATTACTAAAACCCAACAATATCATCAACCAATAAATCATCAAAAGCATCAATATCCATAACTTGGGTTAAGGTTTCCTTTCCTTCATTCTCTTGGTTTTCCTTCATTTCTCAAGCCTCTATGGATGCCCAACTATTCTTTTGCCTCTTTCCTCTTTTCTTTTTTCTTCTGTTCTTCTATTCCTCTTCTCATTTCTTCTTCTTCTCCTCTTCCACGTTTTCTTCTTCCATCTTGTTTCAAAATTTTGAATTTGTGAATAATAATCCATTTATATAGTTGGCCATAAGAAAAATAGAAGAGTGTAGAAGTTTATGGAATTTACTAGAATGCCATCGGGTACTATTCATTTGAATTTTAGATCTGTGTTTATGACTCACTTATGCTCCGAATTTGGAAAAATATTCAACGCGAAAGTTGTAGATCTCGATCTCTGCTTTCCGACGATATAAAATTTATAAACATCTGAGTTTGTATGAGAAAGTTACGGCCAAATACCATGGGATGTCCGTAGTGGAGCATCATGACGTCTAATATCGGATTCTCGAAGAATTTACCGATAGTAATCTCACGAGTGTTTTATGTTTCCAATCATAATTTATATTATGCGATACTCGTCTCACAGTGTATCAGTAGTTAGAATTCCTGATCGTTATAAATTCTCCCCCCTTAATTAGGATTCGTCCTCAAATCCTCTTTAAACTTAGGATCTTATCATAGGTCACTGGATTTGTGGGTTCCTTATAATCCTCATAATGTGATGTAACTATTATATCATTGAGGATTTTATTTGGCTTAACTATGAAGATCTTTACCCGGCTGATCATTTACCAATTGACTAGTGAATATATGAGATCTTCTATCTTTCTTAATATCTAAATCATGCAACGAACGTTATGTCATAGTTGATAAAATACTACTTCAGAATTCATAGCTTCAATAAATATCCCTTAAGAACTTTGCTAGGTATCCTGGACTACCTTATTTCCGAACCTCTAGTTGTGCTCAACCTTTTTTGTCTCCAAGGAAATCATTTTCTCTAAATCTTTAGTTAAACTAGATAAAGTTCTCATTAGCTAGTAACTAACTCTTGGTTCTCTAAATCTTCTTGCTATAGGCTACAAGTTTAGCATCTAATCACACTATCCTCACTGGTACTTTTGTTAAATTTTTAAGTGCCTCTATCTCTAGGGTTTGTCTTTTTATACCTTTCACATATCTCTACTAGCATTGGGCGGAACTGTAGGTTCAAATACATTGGGTTTATCTGTGGATTTCTACTAGTACTGTAAATCTCATCTTGACTTGCGTAGATCTTTAGGCTATACTAGATTCTTTCCTTTACTTCTTCAAAACTTCCTCTTCTGAGTGATCTATATTTCCATAGATTTCTGTCTCTATTCTTAGAGTAAACTTTTATCGGGCTCCCTTACTGTTATTATATCTATTCTGATATGGACTAGGGCAAACATCTTATATCTCGATGAGTTTCGGTATCTTTGTTCTGGTACTTTATGTCCTAGTATGGTCTATTTCTCATGTAAGGTAGGTATCATGTAGGCTCTGTCAGAACGGCTTCCTTAACTGGTATGACTAAACGGTTGAAAACTAGATAGCTAGGGTAGGTCGTGTCTACATAGGATTGCTTGGGTAAGGTAACTAATTATTTATGTTCATGACCTTTATTTTCCTGCTTGTGGGCCTGGGTCTGGGTTTGGGGATCTGGAGTTCTCTAGATCCTTTTTGACATCTCTCGTCTGTGGGAACACCCTAGACTAGTCTCAATCTCTCTTCTTCTTTTATCTTTCTGTCTATTCCTAGTTACTTGGGAATTCACTGTCATATAAGGTACTTGAGGCTTTTAAATCTAATTAAAGAAATTTTCTGAGAAGTGAATGAATCTTACGTCTACTTGGCATTTTAATACTTGCTCGGGCTCTTTCTATTCTATTTACTACATAGATTCTGGTATATCTTTATCGATCTGATTCTGTATCTCTACTTATTCTTACTCTGGTTGCTTAAGCATCCTTATTTCTTCCCTTAGTACTATAGGTTATGATACATCATTATTTATCTATTTCTGTTCTTATCTCTTATTAACTCTGATTACGTGAGCCTCTACTACATGTTCTTTTGATCATCTATCTATCCCTTCATACTTTTCTTTTCTAGCTTTCTCTTTCTCTTCCTACTTTCCTGGTAGGTATCCTTTGAACTTTACTATATCTCATTGTCTCCTTCATTTTCTCATCTCCAGTTGGTTAACTAACTATGGATATTTACTTACTTCTTATTGCTTTTTCTTCCACTCTCTGGGAAACTTTTCTTAGAATCTTACTGTCTGATTTCATATCTCGTTTGTACCTCTGGTAACAGGTGCGAATAACTTCAGAAAAATTCTTAACGTGAATCTAGAATGTCGTTGTTCTCGAAAGGAATACTATTAGAATAGTCTGAGAAGGCTTACTAACATGTCTATAGAACTTTGAGGATGTACTCGAGGATCAGATACTGGAAAGGTAGTGCCTCGTATACGGGTATCCCTGGCATACTTGATGAGCGGAAAATGTATCAATATTTACCACCCTTTTACTTAATATTTTGTTTAGTTTCTCGGGTTTGATGAACGTTTTAATGTGTTTTAGTTTATTTTGCAGATAAAATAATATTGGGACTTAATGAAATCATTTAGGACGAAATGTGGGTCAAATAAGGGCAAAAATTGGACTTGACATATTAATTTTGGAGATTTGAAACTTGAAAGGGCGTTTTAACGAAGTGCAAGTTTTGGAAATTCCAGTTTTTGCGCATCTTTCGTATTTTGGGCATAACTTTTTACTCCGATATCGGATTGAGCTGATTCAAGTTCCAGATTAAAGAAGCATCAAAGATCTACAACTTTTAAAGACAAAATAATTTCTAATTCTGAAGATTGCATGCCCGAAATTGATGAACTATCTAGAAGTGTGTTGTGTGTAATTATTAAAGTCACTTTCAATCATTTTCAAAGCAAAAAAATAAATTAATAAGTAAATAATAAAAATTATCAAATCATCACCAACATGATAAGAGATTAGTGGAGCAATTAATAATGGATTTGGTGGAGCAATTAGTGGAGCAATTAATAATTGATTTGGTGGATGATTTGATGGAGGCAAAATTTTGCCTATAAATACCAAGCAATTTCATTTGTAAAATTCATACTTTCTTCAAAGGAATTCCTTAAGAATACTAAGAAGATTGTATCTTGTTTGTTTATTTACAACTTTTAGTAATTAATTTCCGTTTTCGCACTTTCTTTTCTTTACTTTTCAGTTTTTACTTTCCGCAATTTACTTTTACGCACAGTAATTTACTTTCTCTACTTTTTACAGTTTTTACTATTCACCATGAGGAGGTAACTCCCCAGCTAGGGTGAAAGGTAATTCTTTTACTGTTACTATTTAGATTAATCTCCCTTAAAAAATAATATTTCACTATTTAAAATATTGACTTAAAAAGGATACCGCCAGATTGGTCGGTTGGTAATATTATCACAAGTTTATATATTATTTTATGGGAGATATCTAAAATAGTAAATAGTAAAAGTAATTCATTTTACCTTAGCATTTTATTTTATTTTACTTTTCAGCTTTTACTTTATATCTTTTACTTTCAGCATTTTTACTTTATGTCTTTTACTTTTAAGTCTTTACTAGCCCTAGTTATGTGTTAGTTATGGGGTTGTGATGAATTCTAATATCACCGGTTTATAAGGGGTTATTTTATAGTTTGGGTAATTTAAAGGTTTACTTATTAAGTTTTAAGCTTAATGCTTCTTGTTGTCTGATCACCAATAAGATTGATGTGGTAAATCTAAAATGAACTAGACATAGAGATTTTAGGTTTCAGCCTTAGACTTAATAGCCCACGATCTTCCTTGATGATAGATACCTTTAATAGATTTCCTTACATGATAGACATATACCTGTCGGGCGGGGGTAGCCATAATTGGAACTTAAACTTAATGAATCCAGATAATTGGTTGACATAGACATATGGTTCAATTGGGTTAAACTGGGTATTTGCGTCTGACCATCGACAGAGGCTTTTGCATAATTTAGTGTTCCAGGTTAGTAAACTGATTTATTACACAAACATGAAATAACCACTTCATCTTTTAAATGATATTAGAATGATTCACAACCCTAGATCTTGTTTCTTTTGTTATTTTTTTTAGTATTTCTTTTGTCTTCTTATTTATTTATTTATTTAGCAATTCTACAATCAATCAAATCAATCAAGTAATCATTCTCTTTTCTCTCATTAGATATCTGTAAATAAATAGATTCAATAATTAATAACAACAGTAGGAATTAAGTCCTCGTGGGATCGATATTTTTATACTACTTGAACGATACGTGTGCTTGCGTTATACGTGTGTGTTTACGCCGGTCAAGTTTTTGGCGCTGTTGCCGGGGACTTATTTTTCTTGAGTTATTAATTTAAAGCTATCTAATTTACTTGTATCTAATTTTTCTTTATTTTTAATTTTTATATCTTCTTTTGTTTTCAGGTGATTGAAAAATGGAACATTATTGGGAGATTGAGAGATCACAAGCTTTACAAGAAGATACAACCCCACATCTATGCGAGTATTAGCAGAAGCTGAATTGCCAGAACAAGAATGGGCCGCGCAGAGGTTTGAACAGTTGCCA
The DNA here is from genome assembly GCA_019454045.1 of Zanthoxylum bungeanum. Classification (NCBI taxonomy): domain Eukaryota; kingdom Viridiplantae; phylum Streptophyta; class Magnoliopsida; order Sapindales; family Rutaceae; genus Zanthoxylum; species Zanthoxylum bungeanum. Next base: position 60,268 of record SKCR01027604.1, read on the forward strand.
CTGTTGGATGAAAACAGGATGAAGTCCTTACATGACATGCAGATATACCAGAAAAGGTTAGCTCGAGCATTCAACAAAAAGGTGCGTCCTTCCAAGATCAAAAAGGATGATTTGGTACTTAAGCAGTCGAGGCCGTCGACAGCAGACCCGGGAGGGAAGTTCAGACCTAACTGGGAATGACCTTACATAGTGCAGAAATTCATGGGAAATGGAGCAGTGAGGCTGTCAGACTTGGAAGGGAATGAGTTCACTGAGCCAATCAATGTTGACAGATTGAAGCTGTACTTTGCCTGAGGGAAAGAAGACAGAGCCGTCACCAAGAAAATCGGCAGAAGACCTAACCCAACGAGATAGGAAGTTCATCCATGCATGCATACACGTAATATACTTGTATCCATTGCTTTGTTTCTTGTGTTTACAGGATCCGGACAAAAGAGAACCAGCAGGAAGGAACTATAAAGCAGATTCAGGGGGCGACCAGAGACATATGGCGCCAAGGAGCACAATGAGGGTCTAACTCCTCAAGACCATAAAGTACCTCTACATATACATGCATACACATCACGTGCACATATTTTTATTCTGTTGTTTTATTTGTGTTCGCAGGTCTCAAAGAAGGAAAGAGAAAGCGACAGAATACAAGCAAGTTGAAAGCAAATAGATTAATACCAGTAGTTTTCAGAAATGAACCCTTGGGGGCGAAGCCCCAAATTATCAGCAGTTGAAAATATGAATTTCAGAGAAAGAAGAAATCTTTGGTGGCTAGACATATGTCCGATGATGACATTGTATGTTGTAGAGAAGAAACCTTAGAAACGACAAGTGCCAGAGGTACTCTCATCCGGTATTCTGAGTAAATTGATCTCGGCTAGACTTACAAACACTTGACGGGATCACAGCAGTAGAAGCCTGAGTGGTCGGCAAGATGACTAATCGAAGAGATGATGGATCAGTGAATGACAGTTGGCCTGGATGTCCACCTGTTTATTGATGCTACGATATATGATATGGTTGGAAACAAAGAAAAGTCTTCTCTGCAATGAAAAGAAAAAAAAAAAAATGGACCGCCTATAACCGATAATCGTGAAGCTACCCATGGGCGAGTATAGGACCACCATGAGGAGAAATGCTACCTTAAAGGGTAGGTGTGTCGAAAAAAAAAAAGAGAAAAAGAAAAGAAAAAGAAAAGAAAGTTCAAAATGGAAGAAGGGCAAGAAAGAGACAAAAGGAAAAAAAGAAGAAGACCCTATCATGTGAGTATGCCGAAGTAATCACAGAAAGTGATCAAGACATCTAGATTGGTTAGACCCATTGGTCCGATTCTCCGAGACAGAATCATCAGGTCAGCTTATTTAAGGACTAAGCTGCGAAAGAGCCCTGGCATACACACACTTAGAGTCTAGTTCAGATCATTCACTCAGACGGTCAGATTTGAGTTGTATCAGATACTTTGAAGATTCTTTGATTTCGACACGAAGCATCCGTTGAGGACAAAATATGTTTAGCTATCAAGATTATCTCGTGAGAGGCAGTGCAATATGTTGGGATGAACCATCACATCATATCAGCAGCAGTTTTGGGGATGCGTCCCAGGGTTGTAACCCACTTCATCAGTATCGGCAGTTTTGGGGATGCGTCCCAAGGTTGAGATCCACATCATCATCGGCAGTTTGGGGATGCGTCCCAGGGTTGAGGCCCATATCATCACATCAGTTTTGGGGATGCGTCCCAAGGTCGAGGCCCATTTTGTCAGCGGTATTGGGATGCGTCCCAGGGTCGAGGCCCCCGTTGTCGGTGGTAGTTATTGGGATACGTCCCATGATCGAGGTCCTGTGCATCATCAGTTTTGGGGATGCGTCCCAGGGTCGAGGCCCATTTTGTCAGCGGTATTGGGATGCGTCCTAGGGTCGAGGCCCCCGTTGTCGGTTGCAGTTATTGGGATGCGTCCCAGGATCGAGGTCCACTGCATCATCAGTTCTAGTTTGGGGATGCATCCCAAGGTCGAGGCCCACGCATCAGTTGCAGTTATTTGGATGTGTCACATGATCGAGGTCCACAGCATCATCAACTCAGCTTGAAGCAGCAGGTAAGTCAGGTGGCAGCTGGCGAGCCAGGTAAGTAAAAATGCATTGCACGAACTTTGATAGGACTGTCATTGTCACACACTGTACAGATCCCATCAAAGTGGGGGAGACTGTAGGCACTGCATTTTTTCATATAAGTCCCGATGATGAGCCTCCAGCGGAGGCACTACCTTTTAATGTCGTGGAAGTCGCGAGAAACGGACGTCGGAATGGAATAATTGAGAATTGATGTTTTGTTGGATTTGATTCGCTCGTTTAGCTTCGGATTTGTCCGTCGAATTCCGTTGCAACATTTCCTTGGCCCCAAACACTAAACCCACGCCCATAAGCCCACCAAAAACAACCAATCAAACCCAAGCCCACCAACACCAAGGCCCACGCCTATTACACAACATTTACCTCTCCACCAACTATTCAAACAACCAAATTAACCTTCTACCATGCATGCCCCACACATTTGACCTACAATTTACCTCACTCCCCATTTTTCAACAAAGTTTCCAAGCCATTAATGTCATCCCCCCTCCAAGTCAAAAGAAACCACAAATCACCTTCCTTTTTCAACAAGTTTCCAAGCCATTAATGACATTTTCCCACACCATTTAATTCACTAACCCCACACCCATGACTTAGCCTTCCCTTTTCCATTTTTTTCAACAAAGCAAGTCCTTCTCCTTCTCAAACAAGGAAGCCCCCATCCCTTTGCCTATATAAACAACCATTTGCTCCCTTGAAACCCCTAGCATCTTCATAGCACATACATAGCACAAATATATCACAAAGACACCTCTCCTCTCAAGCTTTCTTACGCCAACATTACCCTGAAGATCAGCCCTCATCCCTTACGCCCACTGCCTCTGAAACAGCTCCTCACTCACACACCAAACTGACCTTGAACAAGCCACCTAGCACGCCCCATGCAGCCACCTAGCACGCCCACTGCACCCCCACTTCACGCCCACTATAGCCACTGAAACCAACCACCTAGCACGCCCATTATAGCTACAAGAACCATCCCCACTTCACGCAAATTAGCCACTCTTTCACGCCCACTATTGCCACTGAAGTAAGCCCCCATTATTCACGCCAAACTGCACTCAATAAGCCCAGTAAATTCACGCCAAACCACACCTAAACAGCCAGCAAGTCATGCCATTTAGCCTCACTAAATTGTCCACACAGCACCGGAAATTGCCTCTCCAAATAGCCTTCAATATCACCGAATATTGCCCCCTGAACAGCCTTGTAAACCATCGAAAAAAACTGCATCCCAAACTGCTTTTAACTACCGAGAAACTGCCTAAAAAACTGCCTCACATTACCAAAATTCTGACCAGAAAATAGTCCCATAATTATCGAAATTGTACCTAAAATAGTGGCCAAAATCTTCAAAACAGTGAACAAAAAAACTACACTTGGAAATCCTTGAATAACCGCATAAAATAGTATCCCAATACCCCTCAAAGCATCACAAAACAGCCCCTTAACACACCTGAAGTAGTGACCATAAATGCAACGAAAATCGCAGCGAAACGAAGTGGAAACAGCGAACAAAACAGCAAAACAGCGGAGGAAAACATTGAACCAGTGAACTGGAGGAGTCACGGAGTGTTAGCCATTCTGACGGCCGTATAATGCACTTCCAAGAGACGACACAAAAGGTAGACCTGAGGGCATATGTTATACATTTTCCTCGCATGAATTAGTGATTTAGAAAGCATGTTACTTATTTTCCTCGCATGAACTAGTGACTAGAAAATATGTAATTTATTTTTCCTCGCATGAACTAGTGATTTAAAAAGCATGTGATTAGTTTATTTCACATGAAAATTGTAAATTAGTATATGATGTGATTCCGGGTGAATGTAATATGTGTTCTTTCATATGGTATATTGGATGGAAACCCGGACATAAATTCCCTAGCCGAATCCAAATGGACAGTATTATGGTTTGCACTCGGGATACAATGCCCCGTACCACTTGAGAGATTCACATATTTCATTTCATCCAAACTTGTATTCAAGCATGATTAGGCCGTTAGGAGGTTATTTTAATTTTTTAGCATGACTTAGTTATTTTCTTTCGCAATAGGAGTTTAATTCATATCATGTTAGATCGTTATTTGTCCAACATGTTCGTTGTGTGATATCATGTGTTTGCCGTTATGATAACTAGCTTTAAAGCATGCAAACTTAGATTAAGCTGTATACGAATTTAGGTGTAGGTTACCTTTTTGCAAATGTATGTTGAGTAGACTTGGTTAAAATTGCACAAATCTGTTCATTACAAGTGACATAAGTAAGGGACCATTCTGAACCCAACGGTTTTGAGGTCTTCCATTGCGAGGGGTGAGTGCGGCCTAAATCATTTTCTCGGGTCACACCGGGTGGCGACTCCATTATTCTCCGGTTTAGTCCCCCGTGGGCTACTCCGTACTCCCAACTAGGCCACGAGCCTAGAACAGCATGCGTCGCCCAGTTTCTGTGTCCTACACTTCCTGAGTTGAGCGAGCATAGTGGTCATTCGACTTGAGATACCATAGTGGATATATGAGTTATCCTCCACACTTTGATGGCAGTCACGTCACTGATATTTTTATATCAGACCTCCGCCTGTTCTTTGGGTGTGGACCGATGCTAATGATATCCAGTGCATATCAAGATAGAATCTGTCAGTCCTGTGTACAAGGCATATGTATCCTACACGTGTTTGCGATCTAGTAAATCCATGGCCGTGGTATAACTTCGGAAGCAAGTTTTGAGTGTTTTAGAGATCGTAAATTTGAAAGTCGACTATATTATACCATAAGGATTTGACGTTCTATATCCTAGGTATAATATGGATAGCCTGTGACAGAGGGATTATATGTTATGATGACCTCGACTTGCATACTTTAGCGAGATTATCTGTGGTCGTATAATTTATGAGTGGGTGAATTATGGACACGAAATTAGATTTCGTGACAGATAAACCCAAAGAGTCTCACAATATGAAGTGTACTCGTTGAGCACTTGGGCAACGCGTTATGAATAATACAGATTATTCATAATACTTCACCGGATTAAATGAGTTATTTCGAATCATTTAAACAGTAAAACGAAAACACATGCATAAGGGCCTTTTTTGGTCAATTAATAATTAATGTGTATTTGTATTTGATACAAAATTGATTTGATACATATTAATTAATTGTCAAATGAGACTTTGACACATGCCATTAATATATGTATTTGTTATTTAATGTAAATAAAATACATATATAATAATAATTATATTAATTAATTATTAGATATTTAAATGTTAATATTTGAATAATTAAATAATATAATTTTTCACAATTATTATGAAAAATGTTTAATTATTATTGGTTACAAGTGGCATGATTTTATTATTTAAGTGTGCAAATTTGATTTGTCAAATTAAAGCTTATTATTTATTAATTAGATCAATCAATCCAAAAGGACAAAAATGGCCCTCTAAGTCGGTCAAGCATGTTTTTTAGGATAGAAAATTTTGTTTTCTCCTTCACTTGGCTTCGCTTGGCTGAATTTCATCTTCCAAAAACACTCTCAAATTGTTTGATGATTCAATAAAGAAAAGTAAATAAAATGAAGAAAAAGCCCAAGAAAATTAAAAGATTAAAGGTAATCTTCAATATCCCTAAGCTCTGAAAGCATGTTTCATGTTCTTGATCATCTAGAGACATTCTAGGGTTTCTTCTTTTCTTTAAAATTTGAGTATTTTTTATTTGGAAGATGGAATTGAAAGCATGGTGCATGTGTGAATTAGTATTGAATAATATTATTGTAATATTTGTTCAATTTGATCATTTGATGATATATTGCCATTCTAGAGTGTTATAACGACTATTGTAATGCCTAGAATTGTTCTTGGGTACTTCATTGGTGGTGGCTTGGATTGGTGTTAGTATTACTATGATTAATATTGAAAAAGTTGGATTAAAGCATGAAAAAATGATAATTTTGTTACAAAATCAGATCTGGAAAAACTGGGTTATAGTGATTCAAATGATGTCATATAAATGAATTGGATGTGTTTTGAGTGTTGGAACAATTGCCGGAAATTATTTCGGAGTTGAAATAAGTGAAAACGGTGAAAAATGGCGTTACCCGGTGACTTTTGAGCCAATCGGGTGTCGGCTGCCCAAATTGGTCACTGTTCGGGAAGCCCATGAACTGCCCTAGTACTGTTCGGGCTGACCTGGGCAGCCCTCATGTGCATTGGGTGGTCGGTTCGGTCAAAAATACATTTTATGCCATTTTACGGAAAAATATTTTCATAAAAGTTTCACAATGTTTTTTAACTGTTTATGTCGTTATTTGATATCGAATAAATATGTTAGGATAAATATGAATGAATTATTCATATTGGATATTGAATAATTTATTTGGTAATTTAAAAAGTTTTAAAATTACGATTTCACCCGAACCGCGAGCTTCCGCTGCGCCCGCGCCAAAACCCCAACAAAATTGGTATCAGAGCAGGTCTGATCCTTCATCCATTACATTATTCATGCTTGATATATGATATATAATCCAATTTTGATGTTTGCAGATGAATTTAATTTAGATATTTCTTGAGTTTTCGGTTCTACGCTAACGGGAAACGTATCAGAAATTTAATGGTTAAGTTAAGTTATGCTTTCTAAGGTAGAATTGAACTGTTTAGAAATTGATATAGATTAAATTCTGCATTTGATGTAGAGCAAAGCTTTCTTGAGGAATATCCCCGCTTAAATAAGGCATTAAAGTGACATGTATTGGATGCATGTTTCTTGGTTCGTCTTGTCAATACGGTTTATGGGTATCTTTCTATGGCTGTATCCGAGATCGTGCCAAAGCAGTGAGGGTGTAGTTGATAGAATTTTATCGATGCCGGTTATATATTTGATACTTGATAAATTCAAGTGAAAGTGGAAATCCTGAACGTGCCAAAGCTATCAGGACTAGCTTGAGTTTATCATTGGCAAGTGAAGCCTTGATACACCTTCTTATGAACGTGCCAAAGCTGTCACAATGAGAAACGATCAGGACCAAAATCAGGAGTCACAGTGAGTGCGATTGACAATGATTTGTCTACCTAATGAATATACGTAGGCGAAATCGTGCAAAAGTTGTGAGTCGAATTCGATTTAATTATTGAATTTCCGTTTTCCATTGGGGATTACGATATTACGTAAAGTAGTGGGAGACACTGTTGGGTTAAAAATCCATAACTAAAACATTGTGTAATATTATGGAAATTGATATTTTTTGTTTTCCTTTATTCTATATTGTTGATAGAATTTGAACTTCTTATCCACTGCATGCATATTATTTGAATATGTTTTCTGACTTCACTTATGGTTGTGTATTTCTAGAATAGGTTCTAGAATGTTAGTAGACTTGGATATTGTTAGATTGGTCAAAACCATCGGGAACTATTGTTCCGATTTTCTTGAAAATCAAGATGGTTAGTGACTTAATTACTAAGTCACGATAAGTAATCTAAATAGATATCTGTTTTAGAACATAATTATCTAGAGAGAATAGTTTCTTGTGCGGTAAGAATTGACGTGAATTTGTTCATGTCTCGAGAGTCTTTACTGGCATTAAGAAAACTCCATTAGGTATTTGTTTATCTTATAATAACGTTTCTTGGCTTTAGTGACTTTTAGAAGTCACATGTTTGACACAATTTGCTAATCAATTATTTACAATTGTTGTGAATAATTGAACGCAAATTATAGAACTTAAGAAATGAGATGTGTATAGTTGTGTATAGAGAATATCGATTCTCACAATACTACAACTGTAGGTATTGGATACCAGATCTCCCATCTAGTTATTTAAAATAATATTTAACGATTGTTTTGATATTTGATATCAGAACTTACGACTATTGGAATTACTTGTTCTTTATAAATAATTGTGACATAATTTAATATGACTAGTAGTGTCATTGATGAAGAGATAAACATTAAGAAAAACATTCGATTAACTAAATAACTTAGAACAGTGTTTTATGAGATTTTATCACATAAGCATTAGATGCTTATTCCGTATGGTAAATGATGGTCTGATACAAGATCACACCATATATCCTTATCCATTTAATGAATATTGTATTCACGATGTGATTAAATCTCATTTAACCAATGATCGTCATTGGACCACATATTTATTAAACTAATACATTGGACGTATGTAGTTTAATGAATTATAAATTACCTTGGATAGTTTTATTTACTTCGTAACTTAGTTAATGAGTTGTCATGACTTAGTTGCATGTTTGTAACATCCCGTGTTATTATAGTGAGTTGCGTGAATTTTATTTTTTTTCGCGCGTGAGGCCGCTACCGAACGCGAGGTTAATCTTTATTGTTAAATGGAAGCTTTCTCATGAAATTGATTGTAAACTTATATTAAACCAACTTGAGGGATTAAATTGATATTTGCCATACTAATACAAATGATCCTAGAAATCTCTACCCACACCTACACGTGTCTAACACACACATTTATTAAACACACACGCACGCATAACACATATACACACACAGTCACAGTAAGAAGCAGAACAGAGAGACACGAAAAATAGAGAAAAAGAAGGCAGAAGCTGAGAAATTAGAGAGTGACCGAGAAGAGAGATTAGGTCGAGAAAGAGAGAAGAAGGACGAAAGAAATGAGAAGGGACGAGAGATAGAATAGAACCAGTGAAGGGAATAACAGGAGTTGCGCTAAGAGAGAGAGGCCGATTGACAGTGATGAAAGGAAGACAGAACAAAGAAGATGATGAGGGAGTTTGGGCTTGCAATTTTGATTTTGATCATGAGTGCTAATGGTAAGTACACTATGACTGAATTCTTCAATTTTTATTGAATTGGATAAATTTGGGTTTTAGGGTAAATTTCCAAATTGACTCAAGAATGATGATGATGGGTATATTAAGTAAACCAGAAACTGATTTTAGCCTTGAACATTGAAAGAAATTAACCGGATTAAAAGAATGGTACGATTTGGGGAAAATTTGGTAGAACCCTAGAAACTGGATTTTCGTATAAGTGTATATGAATGGGTTACATGAGTTATTGAAATCTGGAAATAAGTTAAAATGAAATTCTGGAAATGTGTGTATGTGTATGCGTATTGCAGTAGTAATAGAAGTAATGAGGGTAGTAGAAACAGAAATGGCATCAGTAGTAATGAAAATGATAGTAGCAGTAGAGATTGGTTGAAATTGCAGTAGAGGTATATGTGTAGGCACGGAACCTGGATATGGAATTATTGAATTAATGTCCTTAGATGCAAGTTTTAGTAATGGCTATGTATTTAGTTTGAGTATAAACTTGTGGTTACTAGACATGGGAATGAAATCAGTGTGTTAGCCTGATTTAAGAATGTTTGTAAGTATAAGTAGTTGCTGAAACAAGCCTTAGTAGTGTGATGATACATCAGTAGTGAGTATGAATTGGTTGTGTGCATCCTGAACTAGAAACCAAATTCTGATTCTAGCCTTTGACGTCAGACCCTGGTTAGGGGCTTTGAGTATGGTAACAGACCTTAATTCAGCCTTAGAACTGCCTTTGAGCACCTGAAATTAACTTATAGTTGGCTTCAGATCAGCCCTTACTTATAGAGTAGTTTCAGAAATCAGGCCCTGCAATGACACTGAGTCAGAACCTAGAAGGTCAGACCTTGTCTAGTGAGGCTCGGTCAGCCCCTGAAATAGTTAAACTGGAGTCAGACTCTTCCCTAAGACTCTGTCAACCCCTGAAATTGTCAAACTGGATCAGACCCTGCCTTATACATCCGACCAGCCACTGATGGTTATGAAACTAAGTCAGAACCTGATCAGAAGGTAATTCCAGCTCCTGAAACAGTCTGTCCGAGTCTGACTTAGCATAGTAGAACCTAATTAGCCCCTGCAACATGAAAATAAATTGAAGGTTATTAATTTATGAGTGTATGCATGTATCAGTGTAGTAGTAAAAGCATATGATGCATAAAGAAGAGTAAGCATTAGTATGATGAGAATGAATGAAAGATAATGCATTGTGCATATATGTTGTATGATCTTTCCAGAACTGAAGATGAGAATGATTTAGCGAGTACAGATGCAAGTTTCTGTAGTGATTAATGTTGTCAAATAAGTGTCATCAAACAGTAATATAACTTGCAATCAATCAGATCAAAACAACAAAAGTAGATCTAGATGCATGAAACCCTAAAACCAGAAAACCATTAAAACAAACCAGAAAATGTAGATTACAGAATTGTCCAAGTCGAGATGTTCTCTGTCCTTAAGAACTTATTGGCTCCGTCACAGGTGCTTTACGGATTCGTTTTGCCAACGTTCTCCCAGGATTACTTGGAATCTTCTTGTTCAAGGAGCACTCCTTAACAAGTGTATGAACTAGGTGTATGGTGAAACTCTCTCAAAAACAATGGAAAACAATGTCTCTTATTTATAAAATTCGGATATATTTCTGTCTCTGTATTTTGGATAACAAGCCTTCTTATATAAGGCATGGAAGGGTGCCAATAGGGCACCCTTTGGGATGGGGTGCAACCCCCCAAAGGGTTGTACCCCTCACAAGCACCCAATCCATCCAAAAGACAGAATTACCCTTAATGAAGAATTTCCTACAATCCCCCACAATTCTTCAAATATCCACGGAGACATTTGAGAGAGTTACCATGAACTAAAGCTGCATCGAAATAGGTAGCTTTCGCCTTGAACCTTTCCTAGTGAGTGACAATCGGATTTACTTGGCAAACCAGTGACCCATAGTCTTGAACTGTTCTTCCGTTGGTGTAAACCAAGACAATTGCCAACACACAGCTTTAATTCGACCATTTTCCCGTTCTACGGTTGTGTTCATTTTGGCCCTGAACAACGGTCCTGGATTCATCAAGCACTTTAGGGTAACCCGCCTTTAAAGGTTCCCATGGAAGCGGCCTCACTTCTTACTTGAAATAGGTGATCTGCTATGAAGAGGTAATCTGTCTTTACCCCCATTAGGACTCATCTCATAATATAGTGATCATTAAAAGCCTTAGCTTATCCTAACCAATGACAGACAGCACTCAGCGTCATTATCGGAATGGGAAAGAGTACGAAACTCTTCAGTGCTCGTTTTGAATTGCACAAAGTTTCTGTTGTCCCTTTTGAACCTAGATCTTGGGATCTCCAGTCAACTAGGTTGGGTTTCCACAGTGACAATTCTTAGATGATAGGCTTCAAGCCCATTCCCCTCGATGACTTCTCAACTTGCTCTCGAGGTAAACCTTTAGTTAGTGGATCCGCTAGGTTTTCCTTCGACCTGACATAATCGATCGTTATTATGCCACTTGAGAGCAGTTGACGTATGGTATTATGTCTCCGACGTATGTGTCGAGACTTACCATTATACATTGTATTTGGGCTCTCCCAATAGCCGATTGGCTGTCACAATGTATGCTTATCGCTGGCACCGGTTTGGGCCAACTAATTATATCCTCCAGGAAGTTTCTAAGCCATTCTGCTTCTTCCGCAGTTTTGTCTAACGCTATGAATTCTGATTCCATAGTAGACCGGGCAATACACGTTTGCCTCGAGGATTTCCATGACACGGCCGCATTACCAAGTGTGAAAACAAATCCACTCGTGGATTTGGAATCCACCGTATCATATATCCAGTTAGCATCGCTGTAACCCTCTAGTACAGCAGGATATCTCTCGTAATGTAGCCCATATTTTGAAGTTTCTCTCAGATACCTCAAAACTCTTACTATGGCTTTCCAGTGGTTGTGTCCTGGATTACTCGTATATCTGCTAAGCCGATTCACAGCTTGAGCGATATCGGGTCGTGTGCAATTCGTGAGATACATCAGACTTCGATGATTCTCGATACTCTAGTTGCGATATGCTTGAACCAGTATTCTTTGATAAATGAAGAGTTAGGTCTACAGGGGTTCTAGCCACGTTTAGATCCCCTTTGATATATTTATCGAGTATCTTCTCAATATAATGAGTCTGTGATAATATATATCCGTCTGATGTCCTAGAAATCTTTATTCCTAGGATCACATCAGCTATCCCCATATCTTTCATATCAAATCTGCTGGATAACATGTTTTTGGTAAACTTAATCATTTCATGATTACTACCAATTATCAGCATATCGTCTACATAGAGACACACAATGACATATCCTTTTTGAGTTGATTTGGTGTACACACACTTATCACACTCATTGGTTTTAAACCCATTTGACAGCATTTCTTTGTCAAATTTCTCATGCCATTGTTTTAATCCGTACAAGGATTTTACAAGTTTGCACACCTTCTGTTTTTGTCCAGGAACACTAAACCCTTCTGGTTGTTCCATGTAAATTCTTCATCCAATTCACCATTCAAGAATGGTCTTTACATCCATTTGATGTATTTCAAGACCAATATAGCTGCTATGGCTATGAGCATTCTTATCGATGTGATGCGAGTCACCGGTGAATAGGTGTCAAAGTAATCAAGGCCTTCCTTTTGTCTATAACCTTTAATGACAAGTCTTACCTTATACTTATCTATTGATCCATCCGTTTTCATCTTCCTTTTGAATATCCATTTGTAGCCCAGCGGCTTACAACCTGGCGGAAGATCAACCAACTCCCAAGTATGGTTCTGTAGATTGAATCAATCTCACTGTTAATAGCCTCTTTCCAAAGAGGTGCCTCCGGAGAAGTCACAGCTTCTTTATAACTTTGAGGCTCATTTTCTAACAAGTATGTTAGAAAACCGGGACCAAACGACTTAGACGTTCTAGCTCTTTTGCTACGTCTAGGCTCGATTGTCTCAGCATTTACACGTTGATCTGATTCTTGGTCAACTTGATCACTGTCCTCGATAGTATCAACTGTTCTTTTGAGAGACCCAGTCATTTGTCTTTCCTTACAAGGAAACGTCTCTTCAAAAAATATCGCATTCCTTGACTCAATTATCATATTTGGATTGATGTCAGGAATCTCTGACTTGTGTACCAAGAATCGATACGCACTACTGTTGTGAGCATATCCAATGAATACACAGTCAACAGTTTTGGGTCTGATTCTAACCTTCTTAGGTTTAGGAACCATTACTTTGGCAAGACACCCCCACACTTTGAGGTATTTGTAGGAAGGTACGAAACCTTTCCACAATTCATATGGTGTCTTGTCAAGTCTTCTGTGAGGAAGCTTGTTCAGAACGTAGTTCGCGGAAAGCAAGGCTTCCCCCATAAGTTCTGGGGTAAACCCGAACTTGTCAACATGGCATCATCATTTCCTTCAACATTTGGTTTTTGCGCTCCGCAATTCCGTTCTGTTGAGGAGAATAGGGAGCAGTGGTTTCGTGAATAATTCCGTGCACAGAACAATATTCACCGAATGGTGAAACATATTCACCACCTCTATCACTCCTGATTCTTTTGACTTTCTTGCCAAGTTGATTTTCAACTTCGCCTCTTATAGTGCACAAAGCTTTCATATAGCTTCTGCTTTGCTTCTCAGTAGGTACACATAACAGAACCTTGTGCTATCATCGATAAAAGTGACAAAGTACTTTTTACCGCCTCTTGTTTGTACAATATTCATGTCACATACATCGGTATGTACAATTTCTAGCGGTTCAGAACTGCGTTCTATAGAATGAAATGACGTTCTATGCATTTTTGGCTTCAACACATACTTCACACTTATGTTGGCTATCAATTGCAATTTTAGGTATAAGGTCCATGTTAATTAATTTACGCAAGGTATCATAATTAACATGTCTTAACCTCCCATGCCATACATTCTGTGACACAATAATATAAGCAGACGAACTAGCTTTATTAATAGCATGATTAACAGTCATTACATTTAGCTTGAAAAGGCCCTCAGTTAGGTATCCTTTTCCTACATACATATCATTCTTAGTCATTACAAACTTGTCAGAAACAAATACAAGCTTAAAACCAGCTTACTAAGAAGAGAGCCTGAGACCAAGTTCTTCCGAATATCTGGAACGTGCAGTACATTCTTCAATGTTAGCTCCTTTCCGGATGTCATCTTCAGAACCACTGTGCCTTGTCCAACCACCTGAGAGGTAGACGAGTTTCCCATTGTCAGATGATCGCCGCATCGACCTTCTGGTACATGGAAAACATCTTACTGTCTGCACAGATATGACGAGTAGCCCCAGTGTCTACCCACCATTCTCTCGGATTCCCAACTATGTTGGCTTCGGTTACCACTGCTGATAGTTCCATCTCTGAGATATCATCAGTCAGCTGCTCGCCTTCAGTAACATGGGCCTCATATTTCTTTTTCTTGCCCTTGTCCTGAGACTTCTTGTTCCTGCAGTCCTTTGACATATGACCGCTCTTTCCACAGTTGTAGCATTTTCCCTTGAACTTCTTGTTCCCAGAGTCAGCTCCACTGTTCTTTCTCTTTTTGCTACCCTTTGCACCTTCAATGATGTGGGCCTTGGACTCCAGAGTCTTGTAGCTGGCCTTCTCGGACAACCTGTTGTCCTCCTCGATTCTCAATCGAACATTGAGGTCTTCAAGGCTCATCTGCTTCTTTTTGTGTTTCAGATAGCTCCTGAAGTCCTTCCATGATGGAGGCAACTTTTCAATTATGGCGGCAACTTGAAACATCTCACAGAGTTTCATCCCCTCATCCAGTATTTCATGAATGATCAATTACAGTTCACCCAACTGAGACATCACCGTCCTTGAATCTACCATCTTGTAGTCCAGGAACCTACCCACGACAAACTTCTTTTGTCCGGCATCTTCGGTTTTGTACTTCTTCTCGAGAGATTCCCAGAGAACCTTCGCAGAAGTCATGCCTTGGTACACATTGTACAGGGTATTGTCAAGACCACCCAAAAGGTAGTTCTTGCATAAGAAGTCTCCAGACATCCAAGTCTGTTCTCGCTCTACCTTGGCCAATTCAGATTCACCCTCCACAGGACCCGGAGGATCTTTGAGGAATTTAGCCAACTGGAGAGTTGTCAGGTAGAATAGCATTTTGCTCTGCCACTGTTTGAAATTTGCCCCACTAAATTTCTCCGGTTTTTCTCCGTGAGAGAACCGGTAACGTGATATTTCCGCTAGCCATATGTAACTGGAAAATCAACAGGGTCAATTAGTCTACGAAAGACAAATTGCACAATGATCAACGAATGACCTTGCTCAAAGTGATATACGATAATGTAGATATATAAGTCAATCAAGATCGGATGGAATTACTTGTGTATTATTACACTTTAAATTCTCAACCAATTATGCAACAACCAATCAATTTCAACTTTATCACTATGTGTATGCTTGTGATAATTGAACGCTTTAATAATAACTTGAATCTATACTACCAAGATTAATGTGTTTACAGTATATGACTAACCGAGTTAATATTAATTAAAGTTTGCAGTTTATGATACTTACAGGACAAAGTCGTTAGTGTCACGTTCGTATCTACGTTCGAACGAGACTGTCCAGTGTGTGTGCGTTCGTGTTGCGTTTGATAACGCGTTCGAACGAAGTGTTTCCAGAGAGTTCACGTTCGAGTAGCGTTTGATAACGCGTTCGAACGGTGTGATTCCAGAGAGTTCACGTTCGTATAGCGTTCGTGAACGCGTTCGAACGGAACGATTCCAGAGAGTTTACGTCTGAGTTGCGTTTAGGACGCGTTCGAACGTTCTAAGGCAGAAGGCTTGCGTTCGAGTTGCGTTTGAAGACGCGTTCGAACGTTCTTATGAAAGTTCAAATTTTTAGCCTTCGCGTGCGTCGGGCGTTCGAACGCCCTACGGGTTTTTCATGCACAGTTCGTATTTTCCAGAAAATATTCAAACCCTAACATGCAAATTACTATCTAATAACATTAAAGCAATAAGTTCTTAAGATTGTTGTCAAATAAGTGTCATCAAATAGTAATATAACTTGCAATCAATCAGATCAAAACAACAAAAGTAGATCTAGATGCATGAAACCCTAAAAAGAAAACCATTAAAACAAACCAGAAAATGTAGATTACAGAATTGTCCAAGTCGAGATGTTCTCTGTCCTTAAGAACTTATTGGCTCCGTCACAGGTGCTTTACGGATTCGTTTTGCCAACGTTCTCCCAGGATTACTTGGAATCTTCTTGTTCAAGGAGCACTCCTTAACAAGTGTATGAACTAGGTGTATGGTGAAACTCTCTCAAAAACAAGGAAAACAATGTCTCTTATTTATAAAATTCGGATATCTTTCTGTCTCTGTATTTTGGATAACAAGCCTTCTTATATAAGGCATGGAAGGGTGCCAATAGGGCACCCTTTGGGATGGGGTGCAACCCCCCAAAGGGTTGTACCCCTCACAAGCACCAATCCAATCCAAAAGACAGAATTATCCTTAATGAAGAATTTCCTACATTAATGCATGGTGGCTTGGACATGAAATGCACTAGGCATGGATTGATGTAATTTAGTAGCGGTATGTATTAAGTTGAGCATGATGAATAAGCATATAGAACATAAGAAAAATGAAGAAGAAAGCATAAGAGGTATGTCAGTTGTATATGTTTATAGTATTGTGATGATCGATATTGTAAGTGAACTTGTTCATCTGCATGAGAGGTATATCGATAATAGTGTTAATATATAAATTATAAGACGTTAAAGATGGAAGCATATTAAGAATAGAATTCGCATGTCATTAGTTTATAGGTATGCATGGACATATGCATGTTAAATATGTGATAATGCGTATATAGGCACTTAAGAAAGCATTTCTAGGGTAGGTGAAAAGCATAAGAAAGGGGTATGCATACAAGTGTATTATCATTTTTAGAAATTCAAGTTGAAGTTAAGAAAGAATTTGAAATTCAAAGTATTTTTAAAGAAAAGCTTTAAATGACTTTCTTTGAAAGAAACGTATTTCAGGAAATATTTTGAGAAACAAATATGATTTATGTTTTTCGGGGCATGAGGGAAAAAACTCACCCCAGTTGTAACTTAAGATTCTATAGGAATTGACGGATACTATGGAATTGACGAATTCAGAGACATGTGCACATGTGGAGGACTGAGGGGACGCTCTCAGATACTCAAGCGGGACTAGGGGAAGGCTATACGTAACGCCCCTAGATCCTAAGCGCTCAGATGGTAATTCCTGGACAGAGATGCGCCTACAGGCGAAGATTTGGTGGCATGGGGGAACGGCGATACGTAATTCCCCTAAACACCAGATGGATAATTTGGTACAAGATGACTGTATATTGATTTTCAGATTTTGGTTTTCAGAAAAAGAATTCCAGATTTCAGTTTTCAGAAAAAGAGTTTAGAAAGCGATTTTAGAGAGAAGTACAAGAAAGAGTTTTCAGTTTTCAGATTTTCAGTAAACATTTTTCAGAAACAAGATTTTAGAAATAGTTTCCAGAAACCAGAGATTCAAAGCATGATTTTAGAAAGATAAGTTTTATTAAGAGATTTTCAAATAGAGTTTCAGAAAGCAATTTTCAGAAAGCAGTTTTTCTGAAAGGTTTTTCAATAAGTATTTCCAAAGATATGGCATAATTAAAGATGAGTATAGCTTATAGGTTAAGCATATACATTCTGGTTAATATACGAAATGCATATAGTTAACATTGAAGCATGATAGCGTGATTACATCTATATGGGTATATGATTGATGTTGTATGTATTGTATTTTGTATCATGATTACATCTATGTGATTATGATTGATGCATGTGTGTATTATATGATTACATATACATGTATGGTGTTATTGAGTTGAAAATAGAAATTTGCAAATGCATGTATTTATAGCATTTAAGCTTAATAAGTTCGAATATGAATATATGAAATTACAGATGTAAGGTACATTAGTTTGCATATGTTTATGATATTGTGATAATTTGTTATGTAAGTGAATTTATTTACCTGCGTGAGAAATATATTAATGACAGATTAGTAGTATATAGAATATAGACAGTTAAAGACGAATGTTTAATAGAAAGAATATTATATAAATCCGATTTGATGATATTTCAATTAGATACAAGAAATGTAAGTATGATAAATAACCAAACTAGATTAGCAAAGAATAAGTAGTAAGTTTTGAGATATCAGAGTAGTAGTGCAGCAGAAACGTGATGGAGACTGACTTAATAGATGGGGATGTAATACCTTGATGAGTATATTTTAAATGCATGAACAATATAAATAGTAAACAAGATTTAAAGTTGTGTATGGTCAATTAAGGATACTGGTAACACAAGTAACATGTTTGCGAAATGATTAAGAAATAGACAATTAGTTCAACCCAGTAAATGTTTGCTTGGTCACATAGACAGTCAGGTTAATAAAGAAACAGGATTCGGACTTTGCATGTGTCTGACGCTCAAGGAATGAGCAGAGTTACTTACTGAGTCATATGACTCAATATACTACAGTGTTTGAGTTTTGCAGGTTGGCGACCTAAACGGTCAACCTTGGATTTCAGAGTTGCAGAGCAGTCGGATAGCAGCGTTGCACTCAGCCAGTCACCAGGTCTTGGGGAAAATGAGAGTCGAGATGTTTATGAGTTTAGTTGTAAAGTAATTGAGTTGTATAAGTTTAGTCTGTAAAAAATTTTGTTTACACGTATTTTCGGGCACGGAGCCCAGTAGTATTGTGTCTTGAATTCTCTGTTTTAGTACGATATTATATATTGGGCCCTATAGGTTGTATGGAGAGCTGGATTTGATTCAGGTTGCTCGATTTTAGTAGAGGTCATGCCGAATTTTGGCAGAGTCAGAGGCTTATGGAGTCGGGATTAGCTTGTCTTCTGCCGGTAGCATCTCGGCTTAAGCGGGATGTTACAATGTTTCTAAAAGAATATATATTGAACGTCTTGAATGGTTCGAGAACTTTCAATATGTTTCTGATGAAATGCGGATAGAATCTTTTGAATGGTTCAAAGATATTCCATTCGAAGTGTTGAAAAATTATATTTTTAAATTCATCGTGAGTCTTTGAATTGTTCAAGGATATTTGATATGATCAAACACATGAATTTATGACAATTAGTTCTAAAGTTATTTAATGAATGTGATTCTTACTCAATATTATTCTTCTACGATCCCATTGTGATGGAAGTGATCAGTGGGGAGAAATCGAATCTTATAAGATCTGATTCGTTTGATATTGAGTGTTACGAATTAGTTTTCAATACTCTTGGGGATATGTTCCAGTAACACTAATTCATCTTTTTTTATCAAGGTTCCATTAGTTTCTACAGTTACGTATATGATATGTATAGTAAAAAATTTGAATCTTGAAAAGTTTAAGATTTAAATCTTTCTTTTGTATAATGATTATATAATTGAAAAGTACTTGCGCCAGGGAGGTATAAGTAAAAGTTTATCATTTATTCTATTTAATAGAATATTGTATTTTATTTGAAAAATATATTTTCTACGATCCCGAGTAATAAAAATTGTTTATTACTTGGAAAGTAACATCAGATGTTAATAATTGTAGAAAGACTTGACTTATTAAAGTCAAATGTGAGAGTGGTAAACTATAAATAGAACTACATAATTAATAAGATGAAAAGACTTTTAGAAAACTTCCGTATAAGTTCAATAGGATGTCAAAATCATTTGTGAGGTATTTGATACTTAATGGTTCTGATGTTTTCTTATCGAAGAAAATTATCCTATAACTTATAGTGGGAGCGATATTTGATATCGATTTAGGAAGTTAGCATTGAACCATAGATCTAAAATTGTTCGTAGCTTACTACGATCAAGTTACGATCAAGTTTTGAACTTGATTAAGCTTTCGTTATGAATCGTTCATAAAATGTGCGAATGTTTGCGCAGCAAAAACAAAGTGAGCTTGTTAAAGTTTTGACCTTTATAGTATGACAGTGAGAAAAGTTATACTCAGTGATCTATTTTAGATTCTGAGAAAACTTGTCTCTAGTCTCACTAATGAATAATTAAAGATCTATTGGTTAATTTTGATATTAAACTATGTATTTTGGCTAAACAATGCAAAGTGGTGTTCCTGAACATTTTCTTCGAATGAGAAATCTGTTGTGGTTTCTTTGTTTGAAGAGTTCATTCTAGAATGGCCCTACAGTTTATATTCTGCTAAGATCACAGTTTGATATACTAACTTATAGAGCCTATTGTAGACTCATATAAGCTTTCCGTAAATCTGTGTTCTCTAATTTTGATACAGTCAGATTGTCTGATTTTATCAAAGCATAGAGAATACATATTTGATAGTAAGGTCAGTGGGAGCGTATAAATTTCTTTCTAGTGCTGTATATCCTAACGACATTATCATTATTAATGTAATAATGAGATGTTTGTAAGGTAAAAGATTTACCTAAGTTTTCTTTTCTCCGTGAAAGCAATGGGAGTAGTCTCTGATATATTTGATATAAAGTTTTATATATGATATAAAACAAGAGACTTGTGAGATACTCCCATTAGTCGTTCATTAGATATGATCTAATAAATGACACATCAAACTATTTGTATGACAGTTAGTATAACTGTTTGACAGTTAATGTGTCTCTTGTATATAGTATTTATCTTTCGTAAATGATGATTCATTAATCGAAAGAGAAATTGGTTAGAATGTCTAATAAATCTTATGCATTATAGGATGATGGCATAATGAATATTGTATTATGTACAATTAAAGATATAAATTTAATTATAATTGTTACGAGTTATTTTGATATACTGCAGACCATAAGATGTGTCTTGAAATATGTTCTTTATTATCCTTGAGATATTAAGAACAAGTTTTTTATTCGTGGAGAATATAATCCGTAACCATTAGGGTCGGATTAGTTTTGAGTCTAATTTACGTTAGATGGTCTACGTCATATAAAGTCAGAAGAGATGCAGTGAGAGTGTCACAGTTGATTCTTTTGAATCAATAGAATTAGTTGTAACTTATGAAGTATTGACTTATGAAGTTGCATAGTGACATTATAGAGTAGTAGTTTTGATATTAGTATTGTGTTTGCTGTTGTCTATATAGTATTTTGGATTTGATCTCTAAATACATAGACAACTAATAGCTATAGCACAATATTGATATCGCATCTGAGTCATATTGATGTAGAACTTGGGTTCTACAAAATATGAATGATGTTGGTTAAGGAAAACAATTGGGTTTGTTTGACAGGCTCAATTTGTAATAGCGGGCTTACTTGTTGTTGCCTACCTTTTGAGTGCTAGGAGAGCTCTTGAGGGGCATGAGTATGTAATACACATTTAGATGTGTATATGATACCGTGGATTGACACTAGAGCAAGTGGGAGAAATTGTTAGGGTTGGTGCTCGGAGTGCCAATCCGGATCGTATTTATGTCCGATTCATGAATACGAACAATGCTTTTTTTCCATAATATTACTTATTTAATGGTAGCACCTCTTGTCTTTTATATACATATTCGATCTAATTACAATTAGATATCTAATTATGATTAGATTGAAACTAAATCTGATTTAGTGATACGTGTATATTAGACAAAGACCCTAGGATTTACAATGTAGTGCGTAGTTACAACGTAGTTTGTAATTGACATTGCGAAGCGTCACTCTAAGTTGTATACCCTTAAATAAAGTTCATGGTTAAGATTTACTAACACTGGTCGGTTAGTAAAATCCGCTGAGACCAGTACATGTCGTATATCGTGACGTGGTCCGATTTTTTACTTAATTAACCATGAGTCTCAGGAGACTCTTATAGACATGTAGGTGTTTATTTGATAAACACTGAACGACTCACTGAAGATTTCCTAATAGATGGTACACCAACGTGAATAGGAATCTTCTCGAGTTGAGTGAGCATAGTGGTCCTTCAACTTGAGATACCACATTGGATATATGAGTTATCCTCCACACTTTGATGGCAGTCACGTCACCGAACTTTTTAGATCAGACCTCCGTCTGTTCGTTGGTGTGGACTGATGCTCATGATATCCAGTGCGTATCAAGATAGAATCCGTCAGGCATGTGTATAGGGTATAATTATCCTACACGTGTTTGCGATCTAGTAAATCCATGGCCGTGGTATAACTTTGGAAGCAAGTTACGAGTGTTATTTAGAGATCATAAATTTGAAAGTCGACTATATTATACCATAAGGATTTGACTATCTTATCTATATCCTATGTATAATATGGATAGCCTGTGACGGAGGGATTATGCGTATGCAATGACCTCGACTTGTATAGTTTAGCGAGATTAACCGTGGTGGTCATAATTTATGAGTAGGTGAATTATGGACACGAAATTGGATTTATGACGGATAAACCTAAACTTAGAGAGTCCCACAATATGAAGTGTACTCGTTGAGCACTTGGGCAACGCGTTATGAATAATACAGATTATTTATAATACTTCACTGGATTAATTGAGTTAATTCAAATCGTTTAAACGGTTAAATGAAAACACATGCATAAGGGCATTTTTCGGTCAATTAATAATTAATGTGTATTTGTATTTGATACAAAATTCGATTTGATACATATTAATTAATTGTCAAATGAGACTTTGACACATGCCATTAATATATGTATTTGTTATTTAATGTAAATAAAATACATATATAATAATAATATTATATTATTGATTATTTAGATATTTAATTGTTAATTATTTGAATAATTAAATAATATACTTTTTCATAATTGTTATGAAAAATGTTTAATTATTATTGGTTACAAGTGGCATGATTTTATTAAGTTTTAAGTGTGCAAATTTGATTTGTCAAATTAAAGATTATTATTAATTAATTAGATTAATCAATCCGAAAGACAAAATGCCCCTCTAAGTCGGTCAAGCATGTTTTTTAGGAAATTTTTTTTTCTCCTTCACTTGGCTTAGCTTGGCCGAATTTCATCTTCCAAAAACACTCTCAAATTGTTTGATGATTCAAGAAAGAAAAGTAAAGAAAATCAAGAAAAAGCCCAAGGAAATTAAGAGATTAAAGTAATCTTCAATATCCTTAAGCTTTGAAAGCATGTTTAATGTTCTTGATCATCTAGAGACATTCTAGGGTTTCTTCTTTTCTTTAGAATTTGGGTGCTTTTGATTTGGAAGATGGAATTGAAGGCTTGGTTCATGTGTGAATTAGTATTGAATAATATTAATATAATATTTGTTCAATTTGATCATTTGATGATATGTTGCAATTCTAGAGTGTTATAACCACTCTTGTAATGCTTATAATTGTTCTTGGGTGCTTCATTGGTGGTGGCTTGGATTGGTGTTAGTATTCATATGATTAATATTGAAAAATTTGGATTAAAGCATGAAAAATTGATAATTTTTGTTACAAAATCAGATCTGGAAAAATTGGGTTTATTGTGATGAAAAATTGGCACCATTATCTTCTCTAGGGATTCTATCATAGCTTTCATATGCTAATGAGAATAACATAACAACTCTCATATACTGATCTGAGCTCGAGTTTTTTTAACTGTTGGAGCATTGTACTATTTTCCCCATTCTTTTCCTCTTTCTCTTTTCCTTCCCCCTCTATTTCTTCGTTCTTTTTAGCCGTGTCACTGTAGAACCGACCGCTCCTAGTCATTCCATTGACTTTTTCCTCATCACTACTAGAAAAATCCTCAACAAATCGATCGCATTCTCTAATTTCACTGTCGTTAT
Organism: Zanthoxylum bungeanum; assembly: GCA_019454045.1. Classification (NCBI taxonomy): domain Eukaryota; kingdom Viridiplantae; phylum Streptophyta; class Magnoliopsida; order Sapindales; family Rutaceae; genus Zanthoxylum; species Zanthoxylum bungeanum. The sequence goes on from SKCR01027604.1 coordinate 84,018, forward strand.
TATCCCATATCCCATGACATTCGGTGGAAGGTTCACATGATGTGTTCTTCGAGTAGGCCATAGTTTATCATATAAGTGGGTGGTGGGACAATATTGTAGTTAGGTAAGAGGTTTCTGTTGGTGTTGGGTTGGTTGATTTCGGGAATTCTCTTTGTTAGCCATTTATGTGCTACTGGCGATTGGCTTCTTAACTAATCTTCCTTCCTCTCTAACCCAACTCTCAACTATAATGGCTGCAATCACGAAACGTTAGCATGATGTGTGAAATGCATGAATGCATGTATGCATTGAATACAAGGTTCATTCACGTAGCATACATCCTTCCAACTTTATTTCTCCCACACACTTGGTGAGTCATTATCTACCCTAGGTTTGGCTTAGCTTATGCACCAACATAGGGTACATAGGCTTTTTCTCCTATATGCTAAAGAGGTCAAACTTGGCTACCTTAGTTCCGCACCATCGTTGAAACACAAAGGCTGCCCATTTATAAAATGACTAAGCCTAATATGGGGAACGTGCCAATGTTTAAAATGATGAGTTGGGCCCTTAGTAATCACGGTTATTTGGGATGTGCCCTGAAGTATTTAGGAATGTCTAAATGGGCTACGATGTGGTCTATATTTTCTTAATGGAAGTCAATACAAGCATGTGACTCATGTCTTAACACATTTGGATTGTATCTAAACACTATGGGCCCGATAAGGTTGTACACATAGTAGCCCGATATCATTTCAAAGTATTTGGCCAAATTATCATAAAAATATAAACTTGTCCCAATTGAAAAAGCCCAACAAGTTTTACATCTCATGGCATAAAATCCAAACAACTTCAAATGATTAAGGGTCCAGACACAGGCGTAAGGGAGGCTCTTAAAGGATAACATATATGGCTTTTTATGTGGTCTCATAAGGGTATGGCTTAGGCATTTATCGATGAAGGGTTGTCCAAAATTAGGTCTCCCCACCAAGGGTTCTAACTACCAAGTGAATGCACTCTTTTTATACCCAAGGATATGGCTTATCCATAACTAGGTCTCCCTACCCAAAGGTTCGATCGACCAATGAACGGGGTAATATTTAAAGATACATGAAGTGATGGTTACCATCACATACCAATCTACTACCTTGAGTGAAAGAGATTTCTCGATATGTAACATCATCTTGGTTAAATAAGGTATGTAAAAATAATGAAGATATGATTCATCTCAGTCTCGCCAAAGATACTACCATGTTTTTTTTCGGGGTCGATTCTCTATCCTTAATGGAGTCACCATATGTATGAGTGAAATGGGATTCACCACTATTCCTATGACATCGGCGACCACTACACTATTGAGCTCTCAGCTCGTAAAGAGTACGAATTAGTTTACGGGGGACTAACCGAAGAATATGGGAGTCGCCACCCAATATGAAACACTAGAAATGATTTAAGGTCGCATTACACCCCTCGCAAGTCCGACCTTAAACTCATTTGGGTTTGGAATGTTTCTTACTGATGCCTGTATAATATCCAGGCAAAAATGAGGATCTACATGTCTTATAATACAGTCACACACAAACAGTTTATAAGGCACACAACAGTTATAACATCCATGAAAGTGATAATAAAACTGAGTAAAGAACAAAATAAACTCGGCTAGATATATGCTGGATCCGGTCGTGTAAAAAGAAAACATATTTGTCTGGCCGGACTTGTTGGAAGTCTGGCAGGTGTTGGGATATTTGCCCAAGAGCTTCGTGTAATTTGGAAACATAACTTTTTGTTTGAAATAAAAGATGCACTATTCATTTATAATTATTTTAATTTAAATCGTATATTATAAATTGATTAGTTTACCATTGATTACTTATGTGCCTCCAGGTTTAGTGTATATGTGTCATACACAAAAGGATTTAAGTCTGAAATTAGTAATCTAAAATAGTTTATAGATAGCAAATAAAGCGGGTATTTTATTTATGATTTATCAAAATATATATATATATATATATATATATTTTTATAAACTCACATGCAATACAATTATTAATGTGATTATTAATTATAGTTAAACTTGAAACTTATTTTATTTTTAATATAAAGTTTTTATGGTGATGATGAGATAATCATTTTGTGTTTTATAACGTTTGTAAATATAAAAAATTTAATATATATTATTCTGGTAATGAATCTTTTTTTTAAAAAAAATTTAATTTTAATACATCATTACTAATATAGTTGTTACAACATTTTATTTGGAAATACCTTTAATGTCTTAATTAAGACTAAGTAATTTTGGTGGTTATCAAAAGGCCATGATGGCCAAATATTGGAGGGGTTAAGGGGAATGGTTTCGTTTTTTTTATTACAAACTAAACCCAAGATATAAAAAGGAAAAATTTGTTTTATTTTTATCATAATCACTTTGGTCTAATCCTAGACTCCCGAAGTCTTTTGGTTTCTCTCAAATGTTGAAGAACGAAAAAGAAAGACAAAACTTTGTGTGAGAAATTTGAATCTCTAAAGTGTTTAGGAATTTATTTTTGTGAATGAAGCCCACACTTCCCTTTGTTGGTTGCGAGCCATAGCACGAAAGATCAGTTGGGATTCGAAACAAAATCCTTAGCTTCTTCTTTATTTTATTCTTGGCGGTGAGCACAAAAATTGCTCACTGCCAGGCACCATCATCTCCATTTGGGGAGTGTTTTTGTTGTTGTAAATTACAGTATTTTTTAGGATACTAGAGGTTGTGTTCAGAATGTTATTTTGGCATATTTTAGTCGAAAAATCACACCTGATCTGTAGTGCCCATTAGCGCCAAAACGGTGTAGTTCCGGTTTGTGTAGTACGTGATTTGGAGGCTGAATATACACCGTTATTCGAGGGCTATTTTATGTTGCTAAAATCATGGTGGCTTAAAGGGTTGATAGTTTTGACCAGAAAGCAGGGAGAGCAAAAAAAAATTTAAGGTTGATCCTAATGCCTAAGATGCTTCCACGGTTGGTTTCTAGGGTGGTCCCAAGATCAAATAAGCAATGAAATAGAATGAATACGTAATGAAGAGTGGCGGAAACACACTTACATTGAACAGCTTTGGATGTGATGATCAACAAAATTTTTCTCCTTGCACTTTGAAGGATTCGGCCAAGGCTCCCTTTTGTTGATGAAGTTGATCAAGCTCCAAGCTTTAAGGATTCCAAGCTCTTAGTTCGGTTCCCTATCACCTTGTAACGATTCCTTGTTTTTGCTAGCAAAAGATGAAAGAAAATCAAGCTTCCTTTCTACTTTGGAGAGTCAATGTTTTGCTTGAGAGAGGGAGAGAGTTTTTGTGTTTTGTTTTTTTGTTTTCTAAAAACAATTACAAAACAATTAACCAAAAAATTCGGTATATGCCTTTTCAAAGTCAAAGCAAATTTTTTGCTCCAAAATGGCATTAAATGCCCACACCAACCAACATCATGAATAGTGACTGCATGTCACTCACCAAAAAGGTGATAAGACATCTATCACTAAAGTGACAAGTGATGTGACTCGCGATGTGACTTGCGGCTGCACTTGATTCAAAATCAGAGTGGCGTCGCAAACACATTCCGGGCTCGGTTTCGTTAATTCCTAATTAACGAGTTTTCCGTTGCGTCGTAAATAAATTAAATTTAATTAAATAATCATGCCTAGCAAAATTACTATTCACGTCACTTGCGAATTAATTCTAAATCAATTCGTTAGCCCGAATTAAAATTCAATTTTAATTCCGCGTCTAAATCTAATTTCGTATAATATATCGAATATATTATTTTATCGATTAATTC